>CAUJNA010003485.1:117500-162500 GCA_963377175.1 Effrenium voratum
AAACTCGCACACACACACACACACTCTTACACACACACAACACAGACACACACACGCATACACACACACATACACAAAAACATACACCACAATCGCACACACACACACACACGCGAACACGGCACGCAAACGCAGCATGTGCACATTCGTCGCGCGCGTGCGAATACATGGTACTCCAGCACATATTCAGCATGTGTACGCCCATGCATTTGTTTGCACGCATACCAAATCAAATGCGGCTGGACAACATGTGTACTCAGAATCGCGCTGACAAGGTCCCAATGGACATAATTCCATGCGCGCAATTGTAGAAATGGCAGAGTAGAGAACATGCAAGTGATATCTACACCATGTGCTTAAATAGCTGGGGCCACTTTGAAGGTGCCAACGAGTTGATGTTCGTCTGTCTAGGCACATCTGGGAATGCCCGCAAGCCAACATGCTCGGTGAACATGTGGGGAGGTTATGTTGAGCAGGGTGTGCAAGTACTTTTAGAGGGGTAGGAACCGCGTGCACGTTGCCGATGAAGCTTCTACTGCATCGTTTGTTTTGGCTCCTACACCGTATCGAGACTGCCCCTGCTGGCACTTTTGATTATTCCCTCGGCTTTGCGCCTGCGTTGCTGCTGCGGGGTCAGGTGAGGTCGACCCGAAAAAGGGCCTCTGACCAGCGAGGCCAACCATTTAGACTTTAAATGCACAGTTCGAGATGTTTCAAGGCAGTCTGAGTTTGCTTTTCCGAGAAGCATCCCTGATGCGAGGGTTCTCGCTTAGGATCTACGGGATGCGGGACCGACACATGGGGACGTGCGTCCAACAATCGCCGCTCGTGGACTGAACGCAGGGCCTTCAGCCGTTGGCTCTTGGAGGCGTAGCGCAGCAGCGACTGCGTGTGGTCCTTGCCGCGCGGCTCAGGGGACTTTGCCCACAACGAAGACATTTGACCACTGAGTTGAACTGGAAGCGCGAAACCCTGCTCAAGACAATCTCATCTTCAGGTCTTCACCTTTGGACAAACAATGAAAGGAACATAGTATTCAAAGCAAAAACCTCGGATGGTGCTTACATGAGCTGATTCCAAAGTTGCTGGAAACATAAGTAGGCAGAACAATGAGACACTTGATGTATGAATCAGGCTTCCCATGCCCGCCACCTGAGTTGTTGACATCCTTTCGACAACGATTCATTTTGATGTTGGGCTCGGGATGCAACAAGCTATGCATCGTTCTGATTGGAACATGTGTTGGTCACTTGCCATTCCATTTGTCAGTCAAACGTTATGTTGACCTGGCACAGAATCGCACCGTTCGTGCAACGATCTCTTTGTAGGGCACACAACGTACGACTTTGTTGTCTACTCAGATTTGGCAAGAAAAGGCACACCAGTACAATGTCGCAGGGAACATCAACCTGCCCTGAGCTCGCCTTGGAGCGTGCCAGCTCTTGCACGGTGCTCTCGATGTGGCCTCACCGCACTCCATATATGAAAAGGTGTTTGACGACACGTAAGAGACACGCAGCCACTTGGATGGTTCCCAAGCTCTTAATGCGATCAAACCTTGCCCATGCAGCAAGCCATGACCCACAAAGCCAACAGTCAGCAGCTCCTTTTCCACAGCTTCTAACAGCTCAGCCGCCCCAACATTGACACAAACACACAACACACACTGTTGCTCAGAAGCCAAGCATGCGTTCCAAAACAAATGCGTGAGGGTTCGAGTGGTGCACTGGCGGCGTGTCCCATCCCACCCCAGCGCAACGCATGCGGTCTTGAGACAAAACCATGTGGCATGGCTGCAGCTTTGAGACAAAACCATGTGGCATGGCTTCAGCTTTGAGACACAACCATGTGACATGGCACAAAGCAAGTGACCCACCCACCCAACAACCCTGCAAGTGACCATTCGCTGCCAAAGTGCCCCAGAAGGCAGTGCATTGGCGGAGGATATCACCGACTTGATGCAGTTCGCACCTTGGTTGCAATGCGTGATAGGCAGCATTGTTGTGCTGAAATGTATTGCATTTTGCATATCCCAACACCTGGAGTCGCCTGGAGTGCTAGAATTCACAACGCCTTGCAAAAAGCACCGCTCCCTGAATCGCAGCCGCAGGCGCAAAGCCCGCAGCAGGGGATGCACAGAGCCAGAGGGTGCCTGGACGCCTGCTGAGTCGATGCTCAAAATGTTTGCAGAACCAGAAGGCCCAAGCACGGCGCGCGAACTGGTCAACCCCAAGACCCAAACACCAGAATTCCGTCATGGGAGTGGCCCACATGCCTTGGTCCTCCGTCCGAAAACTGAACAAGCTCCGCTGCAAGCAACAAATGAAGCTAGTGTCACAAAACATGCAACGCCGGCAACCCATTGACTTGGGTTCTACCAAAATTGCTTATAAAGGTTGCAAATATCCTTACTATACCCCCCGTGAAGCCAGGTACTTGAACCACCTACTCCAAACGTGGTTCTACTAAAATGGTGCTGCTCATGTGTCTGTATGGCATGCATAGCATGCTGACGCTGCCCACACTGACTTATTTGACCCTCACCTGCTCGAACACTTGAGAGCTTCTCAGGAATCAAAGTCCATTCCATCCACTTCAAAGCAATGACTGCCAAACTCGCCTGCAGGCTGCAGTGCCAGCTCTCCGAGCTCCACGGCGGCAGTTGCCGGCGTGGCCGGCGTGGCGGCCGGCGTGGCGGCCGGCGTGGCGGCCGGCGTGGCCGGCGTGGCCGGCGTGGCGGCCGTGGGTGTGGCAGGCATGGCCGCGGGCACGCTCGGCGCAGCTGTTTCGGCCTTCTTCTGGGAGTCCTCGGAGCGCTTCTCCTTAGAGACCCGCTTCTCTGTGCCCGCTTCGGGAGCGAGCGCAAACGTGCTCGCGGAACTCGTTTCACGGCACGCAAGGCTGTTCGCCAAGGTGCAGTGCTGGCAGAGGAGGAGGGTCGGCCTGGCATGACAAGCTCGACTGAGCCAAGCACCTTATAAGATTTCTGGTGATGCGGTTGCCACAAGAAAAGAAACAAAAAGCACTGTTCGGCCAAATCACATTTGTTTGGGAAAACCATGTCGTATGATCAGCACGCACATACATCCCCCTGCTCGCGCCTTCCTCACTAGCACTTTTGGCGGTTTCCGCGCTCTTGGCGCTGGCAAGCCTGATCTGAAGCGCGCTAGTGACTCAGTGACACAGCAGGAGTGACATCAACAGAACATGTCAAACCAATAAATCGACAAGAGTGTTCTAAAACTCCCCTTTTGCGGAGATTCTATTTTCTGAAGCACGCGACAAATCTACGGCGCCCCCCCAATCAGACTAGTCTCTATCTCTGCTGCACGATGCCTGTTTCCGCTTTGAGCAACAAACGCTCCTGAAATCCTTAAACTATGGCTACAAGGAGCAGAAACGCAAACCCACTCATGAACTTTCGAGCTCCACATACGGCCGCTCAAGATTGCACCAGGCAATGCACTTGAAAAGGGCTCTCCCTCAGCCTGTTTGCTTTTCGGCCCGAGTTTCTCTGGCGCGCCCGGGCTCATGAAGAGAAGCTCCACCAAATCCTGGCTCTTGGCCTCCTGAGCACGGGATGCTTATGCCGAAAGGTCAAGTCAGTGGGCAGAACCTTGAAATTTCACCTGAAAGGCTGCCGACTGAGGATAGTTTGGGTCATGGCTTTGTTCCCAGTTGAGATGTAAATGATGCAAAAAGCCTTGCCTTCTTTCTGCGATAGCAATTTGTTGAGGCTGGTGAAGGGTTGTGACTAAAGCAGAAGCTTGTAGTGCTTTCCACTGCCTGGTCATCTGATCGCTGGGCTGCTGGCATCTGCTTTGCCCTTAGCCATCTGCTCCGCAAAGGCCATCAGGCCGTCCAGCAGGTCTTGCCTGCCAACTCTGGGACGGCCAACTCTGTCTGCATCACTTCAGGATCCGGTCTATCACCCTGGCAACTGCTCTGTGTCAGCTTCCCTTGGGCATCAGTAAATGTTGTCCATGTGCTGCTGTCTCAAATCCTCATGAAGGGGTTAATCATCCCATCTGCTACACAACCGAAGGGGTCTTTTGAGAGGCGTGCACCTCCGAATGTCCCGCCTGGTCTGCTGGAGCTGGCTGGCATCACAGAGAGCTCCCTGGCGTGGCGCCTGGGGCAGCCACGCATCGAGTGATGTGTTGGAACTGACGCCCGGTGCGCACCCGTCAACTCGGTCAACTCAGTCGAGTCATGGACTCGCAAAGGCATCAAAGACATCACGCTTGAGACCCAGCGCCTCCACCTGTCCCTCGCTGATGAAATGCTCCTTCTGCGCCTCACGAGCTTTTGCAGAGGCGGGCAAACCAAACGCTTGAAGCCAAGATCGACAAAGACGCAAAGACCAGCAGCAAACACGTGAGCTTCATTGGAATGTCAAAAGTGCCTCAAGGCAGCAGCCCGTGGCTGCCAGCTCAGGGTCCGGTACCAGAACGTGTTTCTAGGCTCGGCATGATTGCTTCCAAGATTGTATGTATACAAAATATCAATATGTGTGTGTGATGTGTTCTCGTGTATCTATTGTATATTTATCTATCTATCCATGCTCTAATTGATCCATGCATTCACGTATCTGCAACAGTAGACATACACATACTTCGCATGCACTACCAAATGGAACCAGAATATCCACACATCTCAATTCCTGATGCCCGAGCCCAGTCGCAAAGAGTGCAGGTCAAAGCGCCAATCCCGTGAAGAGCAAGTTTGCTTGGAATACGGAAATCCGGGCTTGGAATAGTGAGTTTGCGTGAAGTCCCAGGTTTTCCTGCTTGTGCAATCTTTGTGACAAGCGCCAAACCTGCGCGCTTCAGCGCAATGCGGGCTCCCTGGGCCTGGGTGATGAGGCGCCCCATCTGCTGCGAGAGCTCATCGCAGAGCTTGTGCGTGGTTTCGCCATCGCTGGTCATCTGCTGGATCCAGCCTCTGGTCAGTGCTGAATGCCACTGGTCGTGTCAATGAGAACAAAGCATCAAACTCCTCTCTGTGACACGGTGGCGGGCAGGGTCCTCCTTGATATGCTTGCAAGAGAGCGGCAACAAATTATCACGATCGCCAGAATGCTCAAGCGCTTCTCTACCAGCCCTTCGCGCTGTCTTTGGATTGCCCAGCAATGTTGCCATCCGAGCCCTCGAACCCCGCAACTCGGATGCGCCTTCCACCATCCCCAGGAGGTCGAAGCCCAGGTCTGGCTCCGACTCCTCACTTCCAAATCCCTACCCTCCAGGTTTGAAGTGCGATGATTTTGAACGGCACACTTTTACAGCAACCTGGTTAGGCATCGTCCCAAAAGGGTATGACTTTTCATCGAACATGGACACTCTGGTGGGCACCGCACTGTTCTGCCATCTCCGCCAATGTCTATCCGCCAACTGCTCCAAGTCCAAGTTCTAAGACAAAGAGAAGGGCTCCTGCACTGCCAGCTCCAAGTCCGGGAGCACACGCTCCGTAACCTTGCGGGACACCTGACGCCGGATGATGGAAAGGCACGCAGCTGAGCATAGACATTTTGATTCGGGGTCAAAGCTAATCCCTGCATTCTCGGCAGAACATGTTGCAGTTTCTGATCCAGTCTGCAAAGTGCGCCTGCGCGTACGTGCCCACCACCTTTAAAGCGTGCTGCCAGAGCATGTAGGCCTGGAGTGATGGCGCAGCTTGGCACGGCTAGCAGCTGCCAACGTATTGAACGTATTGCTTCATCAGGCCAATGCATTGCTACCAACCCGACCAACTTTCGAAAAACAAGAAACTTGAAATGATCACACTGTTTATTGGTTCTCGACTGCGGCTCCTGCAACAACCAAACACAAAGTGGGTGGCAAGACCACTGAACCCAGTGACCATTGAGGTTGGTTCAAGTACCACACGACTTTTCGCGAAGAACTTTGCGTAGCTGTGTATTTGATGCACAGCAATTCTTTTTGTTGTGGCAGCTTATGTCTTCTGGAAGTGTTGCTTGAGTTTGTCCCCCCTTTCTGGGTCGGAGTTTGCGCCACGATCGGCGGTTTTGTGCACACAAGAAGCACATATATGCATATATGTTACATATACATTACATATATTCATAGGCTTCGAGCAAAGCAAGCTCTTCAATTGTTCCTTAAGTGCACCATGCTGGATGTGCATCGAAATTGTGGTATGGATTGTTCCGCGAAAATCCGAAGGTACGGAACGAGTGCCGTTGGCTCCGAATCCGTTCCTTGGGCTGTAAAACACCGCATGAGCTTTGGACGTGTCCTCGCTGCTCATGTCGTTTTGGCACAAAGCACACTACCACAGCTCTAGCTACAAAGTCACAACTTGTCAGCAGAGAGAGACACACGGAGAGACACACGGAGAGAGACATACGGAGAGAGACACACGGAAAAGTTTAGCGCACAACGTGGACGACTGCAGCTAACTCTTGAGTAAAGTCTAACACGCAAAGCACACTGTCGCAGCTCCAGTCCTAAATGTTCAGTACAAGTCTAGTAGTCAAAGTACACTACTACAGCTCCAGCTACAAACTCGCAGCAACAGCAGCGGCAACGGCAACAGCAACAGCAGCGGCAACGGCAACAGCAACAGCAACGGCAACAGCAGCAGCAGCAGCAGCAGCAGCAGCAGCAGCAGCAGCAGCAGCAGCAGCAGCAGCAGCAGCAGCAGCAGCAGCAGCAGCAGCAGCAGCAGGGGCAGCAGCTTTTCTATGCAAAAGGCTCCGATTTGAGACACTGAATGCTGAATGCAAATCAACATCTTTGATGTCAAAGCGAAGCATGATAAAAAGTGTGGAATGGATTGTAGGTACGTATCAAATATCCTTCAAAACGTATGGATCGCACGTATGGATCGCGCATATAGATCAAAGTATGGATCGTGTGTGGAACACGGCCCTTGATGCATACCATGTATTTTGGCGCGCAGCCTGGATGGGCAAATACTATATGTCCATTCTGCTCCCATGAATTGTCACTTCACATGGGAGCAAGCTCTTTCTCTCTCTTTCCATCCTGGCATCTCATTTGGACCATTTCCAGCAAGCAAAACCTGACGTCAACTCGCGCACCTGCATGATGGTCTCCCGAATCTTTGCGGACAAGTCTGGGTGGCTCTGGCGACAGGCCAGGCATGCGATCTGCAGCGACCGGCCCAGGGACATCCTGCAGAGGCTTCCCCACCCACACTCTCCCAAATGTCAGAACCTGCCCATCGGACCGGCTGGCAGTTTGGACATTTGAGGACGTGCACATATTTGGCTTGCACCGATCTCTGAGCTCCCTGCCTGACCCAAAACGACATCGCAATTTGGTTCCTGCTGTGTGGGATCCCTTTGGCATGCTTGCACAAGATTGGTGGGGTGAAAAGTCCGGCTTCCACAAGAGTCGGAATCCAATCTTCAGACATCCTTGAAACAAAGTGTCTATTCAACTGTTCGAAGGTTGCACCTACAGGACCCTTTTTCCTGAGATATCCATTCCCCAATGCCGGGACGCTCAAAGCCAGCTGCAAACAAGTTGCTGCTTTCAAGAAACTGTCCCTATGACAACAGAATCCCTAGGAGTCAGACACCCCTCGGACACGGAAAAGTACACAAACAACAGGCCCCTCGTAGCACAAGGGTCAGAAAAGGCTCAGACACGAAGTTTCGGGAGACGGAAATTGAATCAAGGAGAGAAACGGACATGACCAGTGTCTGAGTCTGGGCCACCCGGCTGCAGCTGAAGCAGCTGTTGCAGGTCCAGCGGCAGCCGCCGTGGCGCAGGCGTCGCCAGCTGCACCGCAGAGACAGGCTCCGGCTGAGGCACCTGTTGGCTCGTGTGGAATAACTTTAACTAGGGTAATTTGAGAGAAAAGTCTCTGCATTGCGCTAGGAAAACTGAGCTGCATGGTAGCTCGTCCCACGGGAATTCTCTGAGTTTCCGTATGGGAACGGGTTGGAATGGGGCAACTCTACAATGGCATGTTATGATCGTCTTTTCCTCCACACCTCGCGCTCGTAAGCAAACAAACAAACAAACAAACAAACAAACAAACAAACAAAGAAACAAACAAACAAACAAACAAACAAACAAACAAACAAGCAAGCAAAGAAACAAACAAAGAAGGAAACAAAGAAACAGACAAACAAACAAACAAACAAACAAACAAACAAGCAAGCAAACAAGCAAACAAACAAACAAACGAACACACAGACACACACACAGACACACAGACACACAGACACACAGGCACACAGACACACAGACACACAGACACACAGACACACAGACACACAGACACACAGACACACAGACACACAGACACACAGACACACAGACACACAGACACACAGACACACAGACACACAGACACACAGACACACAGACACACAGACACACAGACACAGACACACAGACACACAGACACACAGACACACAGACACACAGACACACAGACACACAGACACACAGACACACAGACACACAGACACACAGACACACAGACACACAGACACAGACACACAGACACACAGACACACAGACACACAGACACACAGACACACAGACACACAGACACACAGACACACAGACACACAGACACACAGACACACAGACACACAGACACACAGACACACAGACACACAGACACACAGACACACAGACACACAGACACACAGACACACACACACACACACACACACACACACACACACACACACACACACACACACACACACACACACACACACACGCACAAACAGGTGTAATTAAGAATCTCAACTCTAAGCCAAAAGCCAGGACTTCTCTTGCTGGAGATTGGCTTCAATTCCATTGACATGTCGACACCTTGCACTCCGAAATCACCTTGGACACCCTCGACCAAAATCAACCGCAGCAAACCGACAAGATCTCAAACCAACGAGACACAAGCCGACCGTCCAAGATCTTCCCCCAACCAAGACACGCTCAACCAGCCCCCACTCGGCCTCAGCTCCCTTGCCCTCCGATAGCCAAGGATGCTCCAGGCAGCCCTGCAGGGAGAGGCGCTCGGCAGGCTTCACCTTCAGCAGCTTCCTGCCGGGGAGAAGACAACCCTGAAACCGAAGGGCAAGAGTCTAGCAGGATGTCAGGTGCCATATAAGTGGAATAGACAAAATATGGCCTCAACAAGAGAACAAGTTGTGAGTCCAATGGTACTGTCAATCTGCTGGATGAACCTGGATCCTTGCCAGCGCCAAACATTACGTCGGTGCCCGCGCTCGTCCAGCGACGTGCCTGATGAGGTCTTTGGCCTCCTCTGAAGGCTCACCCTGCAGGCTGCATGGTGTCAGGATGAATCACACATTCGGGTGACATGTTTCAGAACAGCTTCGTCTGCTTCACGGTGCAAAGAACAGAGCGACTTCGTAGGCGGGCATTCCACTTCACATAGCCGAAGGGGTCGAGAAGCTGAAAAAAATGCACGTGCAAACACCTCAGTCTTGACCCCTTGGCTCTCATGTTCCAAATATGCGTCGTGCTCCAGACAAAAGCGGCTGTGTTCTGGTAGCTACATGGAGCATGGTGCCTCCTTTCATTCAAGCGAGTCCTGTTGACAAGTAAACTTCAACAAGACCCGCATCTGCCCACTGGCGGACTGCACACAAATAGTGTGTTGGAGCAAGCAGCTGAGTGTTTCGGACGCTCAATCGGGCAACTCTCCAAAGCCTCCAGGCCTTGGGCCGGCTCAGGTCGAAGCGCGCCGCCTTGATCTGTTCATTGGCATCCTCTCCTGAGTGAACGAGCCGAAATCGTTCTTGCACAAACGAAATCGACATGGACAAGCTTGTCTCTCAGCCCGGTTGCAGTTGTAAACAGTACTAGTGCCAACGTGTCACTGTGGCAGCTCACAAAAGAGGATATGGAGGGCACAAAGACTATCCAAATGGCTTGCGCTTGACTTCAAAGCAACAGAAGCAAAAATAGGCACTCACTACTGCTGGTGATACAGGCAACTCGGACAAAGCCAAAGCCATTTCGGAAGAAACCAACCTCTTCGTTCATAGATACTTGACAAACTATGGCGAGGTAACAATGCTTGCCGTCTTTGCTTTGATTCCCTCTTCGCATAGATCCAGCAGCCAACGTTGTTTCCATCATGTTCCACCCCACATCTTCAATGTGCTCAAATGTGCAGGAACTGAGCGCCCAACCCTTGAAAGGATATCTGCCATACAGCATGACGTAGAGCCTCGGCAATCGTTGGTGGCTGCCAGCGTTCGCAGGGCGCGCTGGGAAGCAATCCCTTCAAGCCCACTCTGCTTTCTTTGTGCAAAAGCTGCTCATGAGTCTCGGCGGAATGCCTGAGATGGCCTTGCTTCACGGTGCCACGCAAATAGCCATGCGTGCAAAGCGTTAAAGTTTGTCAAGTGGCAGCTGAAGGCATTTCTGGCGGATTCGATCCGATTACGATTTCGTGCTTTCGGGGTGCATGCCCCCCGGAAAGCGCTCCCTGCCACGCCCAGCACTGCTTCAAGGTCTGCAGCGCGTAAGATCACGCCCTAAATTCTGCAACGCTTCATTTGGCTTCACGCGAGAACAAGCACATCATTCTAAAAGGCCGGAGCGGAGTCATGATCAATGGATTTACGCAGGTCCAGGTGTGCGAAAAAGGTCGACAACATTTGTTCAATGCTTCACGCTCCCAACTCTGACTCCACCAAACAGAACTCAAACCATTTTGAGCCCTGCCCTGTCGGCCCTCTCTGACTGGGCCCCTGGCAGAACGCCCAAACTCCAAAGGTCCACTCGCTGGTCGTAGGAGTCCCTAAGGGCTTCCGAGGCTTTCAGTTCAAGTCTGGCCGTGTGTTTCTAGTCGCCTGTCCTGCGCTCTGAAAAGCGCCGGCCTGCCCTGTCCGAACAGCATCTCCGGAGCCCAGTACTGGGGGGTGCCCACAAGGCTCTTGAGCTCCTGAGCTGGGGGCTTTTGGCATTCTCGGCCTGGAAGTATTTCACAAGTTTGGCCTCTTGGTGTCCCTCCAGATTGTGCCCACTCCCTTGGAGGCAGTCACCAAATTGTGAATCGATATGCTTTGTTTGCTGGCAAAATGCAATCCCAACCTGCACGCGACGAATGCCGAAGTTTGAACGGACTGCCAGTCTCACGCGGCTCCTCCTCACTGTACTTGGAAAGGCCATAGTCTGCTATCTTGATGTCGTACAACGTGCAGCCCTGTTGGGGCAGGCCAGTGCTGACAAACCCTGCTGACATTTGAGCAGTCGCCAAGTCAAGGATGGCCAGCCGGTGTTCAAGTAAAGCTCGGCCCGCCTCATGAGGTGACTCTGCTGGCTGCATCTTGGAAATCAAGATGTTCTCCTGAGCTGTGCTGATAGAGCGGATAGAACATAAGCCACCAAAAACAAGGCACCCCCTAGCTCCTAACTCCAAACCAAGGAGTGTGGAACACAAAGAGACTAAACCCACCAGTGAGAAGTCTGATAAAAACCACGAGCAGGACCAACACGCCCAGGCAGGCCTCGCCCTTCGAGCTATCTTCCGTGATTGTCGGGGGTAGCCAGGTTGCGCACACTTGGAACCCTCATTCAGGTGACTTGTTCCGTCACAGCAGCCATGGTCGCAAAGGATGAAAAAGACCATGGAGGATAAGAACGGATAGACGGGCGTCATTGCGGATGTCGCTTGAGACCAAAAATGTAAAAGCTGGCGAGTGCGAAACGACAAAACCGCAGATTGCCAATCACCCGAGCCACGGGCTTCAGGTCCCGATGGGCAATGTGTTTCTGGTGCAAGAATTGCAGGCCCGAGACGATCTGCCGCAATACCTCGGTGCTGTGCCCAGTCTCAAACGCATGTGGCTTTGTTGCCTTTGGTTGGTCTTCAAGGGAAACCAAGACAAATCAAGCCAGTTTGAAGGTTCGGCGAACCCGAATCTCCTTGTGGGCGTAACAACTGTTTCCATAGGGTGCTCATCCCTTTGTTTTGCCTGTAAACTCGGACCACATGAAGTTCAGTGCTGAAAGAAAAATCAACAGGCATCCATCCGCAGATTCTCAACGGACAAAGAAGCACCGCAGCTCTCGCTCAAGCCTTTTGCCAATGAAGCTCCGAATGAATCTAGGGCGCTGCAACTTCAACACACTCAGAACACTGATCGCCAACCTCACAACCTCGGGTGCGGGCGTGCTTGGCCTCGAACTCCTGGAGCGTCCGCTTCTTTGCCTCAGCCGCATCCCCACGTGGCGATGGCGTCTGAAAGGAGCGCATGCTTGGTTTGGCAACACAATCAACGAGTGAGAAAATATAACAACCTCCCATGCATTCAAGAGCAGCGAAGCGCAAGGTTGTCTTCCACAAGTGGCCTTAACACTTCAACGCGGGTGGGTTTTCTGTGAACTCCTAGCGCCTATGCTCCCTGAAAGCTTACATCGACATATTTCCTTCGGATGTCTTGTGCTTCGGCCACCCACTGTCGGTTTGGGGATGGGTTGCCTTGCTTTTCCACCGGGTGGCGATCTGCTCAAAGAGCTCGCCGCCTTCCAAGCGCTCCATGACCAGCACGATCCAACGCTTTGTGCGGTAGATGTCCTCAGCTGGCCATACTGTCGGAGTGGCCATCGGTGGAGCTGAAGACTTCAGAGCAGCGCAGCCCAGTACAAGTTCTGTTCCACTTCAGAAGTAATGGAAAAGGCTGCAGCCCACTCCTTCTACGCCCGAGCGGTAAGCTGAGCAGCAACTTATTCTTTGACCAAGCTTCATACAGGCTGACGCAGTGGTCCTTAGCAGGCGCGAAGCTTCAGCCAGCGCATCACGGACGCTGAATCTGCACAGAAAAACTCAACCTGCAAGCAATTCAAAGTCTTGCACTATCTTTGGACCTGATACCACCTCCATGGAGAGAATGACCGGCCAACTATCCGCACAATCAACTCCAGAGACTGCCCTGGCAAGTTCGTCCAAGCAGCGTGCTCTGCGTTTCGCAGAATCCGCACCTTGGCCGCTGCAGACAGCTCTCAAGCAACTGCAAGAGATGGAGGGATGGCATGCTACAGTGAAGGCGATTTCACTAATCCAGGGCCTCGACCTGAAACAACACCACCCAATCCGACATTAATGACAACGGTGCCGCAAACCAAACTCTGTAAACGTCGACATCCAGTTCTTGCTTATCCCGTTGCAACATGCGTTCACGCTGCGTGTTGGCCTTCACTGGCATCACTTGTGCCGCTCACACGGTGTCCCCTGCCTCTGACTCCAGCTTCTTCACCACAGCCTCTGGATCATCAGCCATCAGCTGCAAGCGCTGAGAGTCCACGACCTCCCGTCGGAAGATCGCGCGGAGACAGCCGAGCGGCACAAAGAAATCGGGTGAGAGGGCAGGAAGCTGGCAAGGAATCCGGGATCCGTTCCGGCTTTGCGCCTTTTCTGCGGAGCATAACAAGAAGTGTATTCAGAACGAAGATATACATTGTTGTGGAATCTCCTTGGCTCTTGGCTGCAATGCCTTCACGTGTGGCCTTCTGACGCACCAGACCCAATTTCCGCAACCACCAGATCCAGAAAATGGTCACTTCACTCAAGTACAATTCAAAGCATTACACCATGTGACGATGTTGGTCAAACCAAGGCTGCACATGCACTGTAAACTGTGGCCGCTGGTAAGTGCCGGTGACATTTCATCTGCCATAGAGATTTAAGTTTGGCTGCGCGTTGGTCTGGGCGGGTGGAGTAACTTCAGGCCAAGGCTTCGGATTGGCTTAGGATGGGTACAAGGCTGGTTCAGGGTTTCAAGGTGATGGGATCTGGTTTTAGGGTTTGATTCGGGGTGGTTTCAGTGTTGCTTGGACTCAAACAGGTTTGGGCTAGTGGCGTGTTTTTATGCTTGATTGGGGTTGGGTCGGGTCCAGCATACGGCTCAAAGCGTGAATTGGGTGCTGGTTAAGGGTTTCGGCACCAGGGTTGGTCAAAATTGGCTTGGAAAAACAAGCTGCTAACGCTGCAAAAAGCCAGAGTCGAACCACCGGGAACAAAGCAAAACCAAAACAACGATTGAATCAGATTGCGCCCCTGTCATGGCACTCGGATAGCTGTGCCATGGGCCATCCCCAAAAGCTTCGCCCTGCCTTTGCTGCTAGCCTCTGCCCCGGCTTCTGCTCCCGGCGGCAAGCGAAGACCTGTGTTTGCGGTATGGGTACCCTTTTTTGGGACGCGACACTTGAAAAGAGCATAAGGAAACCACTCTTTTCGCAGTGCCGGGCATTTTGAAACAAGCCCACATGCGCACCTCTATATATATATATACAGAAGGGCTCCACACGGGAGGTGGGTTTTTTGACTCTGGGCTGAGACCCCAAAGCTTTCAGCTGTTGGGGAAAAACCAAATTGCAGACCCTATGTATCCACGCTGGCTGAGTGAGGGTTTGACATTTTGTGTTGTTGTTTTTTCGAAAGTACCAAGGAAACATAGGCAAAACACTAACTAATCCCTGTGATAGGCTCCGGGTGGTCCGGGAGACAAGGTTCCACACAGGTTCTGCGTCAGACCCTAACTCAGCCAACATGGATACATAGGGTCTGATTTGTCACTTTACGCATAAGGCCTGTCAAAAGCAATCTACCCGTGGGTCCAGCGCCAGTCAGTGGCATCACTCTAGCATCGTTGCCATTGAAGGAGCTGAACCTGGCCTGCCCCTCTGTCAGGTTTGACATGGACCACGTGGACAATTTGAAGACCATCTAACGAGCTTCGGGAGCCCTTGGCATTGAAGGAGTGGCCTGCACTCCGGCACACTTCGCCTCCTTGCCCCACAGGTCACCAACAGTCAAGCGCTTCGACAAGGTCAAGGGCAATTACGTGGCCAAACTAGGGCAACGGCCTGAAGCAGTGACAAGGTGAAAACTGCCAGGCATTGCAGTGGACGCTCGAGCACCTGGCTGGCTGGTGTGCAGCTCAAGAGGAGCAAGGTGCTGGGTGGGACGCCATCATCTCTCATGTTGAGCGAGGCCGTGGTAACTTGAAACAGCGGTGGATCCATCAAAATATTCACCTCCCATCAACGGCTCGAGCGAGAAGCTGGCGCAGAGGGCCAGCTTAGTTCGACAACGATGGCTGTCTGGCAGCTTTGGCACGAGGTATGACGTCACGATCGATGCAGTGGAGCCTTGTGCTTGAAGTCATGGAGACGATTGCCCAACACTTGCGAGATGACTCTCTGCGGCGAACCGAGCAAGGGCAAGGCACACTTGGGCCGCGTCATTGCCATGATGGGGCCCGCCCCTTGAAGTTTGACAAGGCGGGCTTGCAAGTGTCCGTCACAATGTCATCATGCGCTTCACCAGCACAGACTGGGGGTGCGGTAGACGTGGGTCTTGATCGCGCGCTTCAAGATGGGCAGCCAACGTGTCGTCCGGGCCCATGCTGTCATACTGGTTGTCCAGGATCACCCTGGAGCGCCGGGATGCTTTTGTCAAAGTGGGCCCCCCAGAAAGCCTTGCTGAGCGAAAGGTGCCGGCGCCGCCGTGGCAACGGATTTTTGCAGGAGAGTGAGCGGCTGAAAGAGGCCTTCCGCAAGTTCGACAAGCCCGTGGTGGAGCCCATGCCCTGCCAGCCCAGTCCGACACACCTCTGCTGGATAGGCTTTTGCGAGCTGATGGAGCTTTGCCTCGAAAGCTTGCCATTGCAATGTCCAGCCCCGCTCCGCCAGCCAAATGAAGATGAGGCCGCGCAAGCGCAGGACCAAGTCTTCATGCCAGCAGTTGGCGAGGCGCCCGACGATGGTGTGTGGTGGAACCATGGACTGCGTCTTCAATGATGTCTGCTTGGTTGTCTCTTTGCGCAATCTGGGGGCCCCGGTTCCATTCGAGTGGGATGGTCCTACGACCTCTTGAAGCCTTTCAGGATCGAAATGCATGAATGCACTTCTTCGTCAAGATTGCTCGATGGCAAGTAGGATTGAGAAGCACTTCTTTGCGCTCATCCTGTGCAAGGGCTACGTCGAAGTTCTTGATGGGCCGGGCGTGCGGCTTGACCCCTCCCCGTCTTCTACATCCATCTGCAAGCAAGTGACGTAGTGGTCTGCCGACAAATTTCACGCGCAGGCGAAGCGCCTTGCAACCCGATTCCGGAACACCAACACGTCTGTTTGCTCGGTTCCGCAACTATGCCCGAATTCTCAGCGAGGCTCGCCCCCTTCAGCATCACCTCAAGGTCTTGCTCTACTCCAAGATGCACAATGAGGCCGTCGATCGCGAGAAGGCCACACACTTGAGCAAGTACGGAAAGAAGGCCAAGCGGCCCACCAAGCCATACGGTTGCACCAAGAAGCCCGCCACAAGTGAATGGCTGTGTCTTCAATGCTCTCTGATAGCGCGTGCTTGCAACAGACAAGCAGTTAAAGGCACAACACACAAGGTCCATGCACGTTTGCCTGCATCTTCTGAGTCTCAGTCTACCAAAAAATGTAGATCATGGGAGGGGCTGTGACCATATACATATACATACATATATATATATATATATGTACGGCCAATTAGTGGGGTTTGCCCGGACCCTATATAAACCTTAACCCTAAAACTATAAACCCGAAACCTTAACCTCAAAACCATAAACCCGAAACCTTAACCCTAAACCTTGAACCCTAAAACCAGAAACCCTAAACTTCAACCATAACGCTTAACCCTAAATCCATAAACCCTAAACCTCAACCATAACGCTTAACCCTAAATCCATAAACCCTAAACCTTAACCCTAAACCTTAACACTACACCTTAACCCTAAAAAACCTTAACCCTAAAACCAAAGACCCTGAACCCTAAAAGGATCTTAACCCCAAACCTGAACCCTAAAACCACAAACCCTAATCCTGCACCCTAAAAATATAACCTTAACCCTAAAACAATAAACCCAAAACCTTAACCCTAAAACCAGAAACTTGAAACCTTAACTTAAAACCATAAACCCTAATATTAACCCTAAAAAACCTGAACCCTAAACCTTAACCCTAAAACCATAAACCCAATGAGCCACAGGCACCTGGAAACAGCAACCGCATTCTCGTTCCAGGCTGTCAGCTCGAAGCGTGCCTTCTCGGTCGGTCTCTGTTAGAAAGGAGAGTATGTGCTGGCGTGAAGACAAACTCAAGGAGTGCCAAGCATGACGTTCCTACTCGCCACAAGCATGAAACGTTGCCCGCATGAAGGGAACACAAACCTCAAGTCAGCACTGGTCAGAACAGAAGCCTCAACTCAGCACTAGTCAGATACACATAAGCACATATATATATATATACACACCCGGGCGTTGCGTATATATATATATATACACAAAAAATGACCTCCTGAACTGGTTCTGACTTGTCACTCCAAATGTGCACATTTGCCCCCCCCCATTTTCCCACCCTTTGCCTGCCCCTGGGCACCAGTGCCGATGACCTCGGCCAGCTCAACATAGTCACCTGGGCGAGCCCTCCACTTCGTCCTGCGCCTCTCTTGTTTCCAACTGACTTGACTAGTCATCCAGCCTGCATCCTGCATTTTGCTGTCGGAGGGAGATATATGACTCTTTCACCGAATGCCTACGATTGAATTGTTAACGCACTGCAAAGCCTGAAGCGGACTCAATAGCTCTCATGCGGGCAGCAGTACAAACCATGCGTGGCTAGAATGCCGCAAAGAGGCCAGAAAACGCCAAAGGCCCCACTTTACTTCCAGATTTGATCTCAATCTCATCAGCCATCCTTTCTGCAAGCGTGGTGTCATACACGTCTGTGTACCCTTGCGGGTAACACACACGCTGTCACCGGTGTGGTTGCTGTTTGTTACGGTCTGGAAACTACACAATCTGGAAGATGGGGTAACACCTAAGCGATGTAACACATATTATGCTGAGACATTCATAGATGATCGTGCGAGGATTGGTATCTGGGTAATTCACGGATGCATACAGCAACTTTTAGTCAGCTGGGAGGCACGAGCTCTGAAAATTGCCTAGCCACACGGCTGCGGGTGGTCAACCGTCGAAGCTGCACTCAATGCTCCACAAGTGTGGATCGTCTGAAGGTGTGGAGAATTCTCAAGTTTCCAACCAACCGGCTCATCGCGGCTCGATGTTGGAGCTTTGGGTTGGAGGCAGCACCATAACTGACATATTACCCTCCATGACAGGAAGGCCTCACCACCCTCACCTCGACAGCTTGCACCGTCCATGGGCCAATGAGCCAACAGGCCATCTCAAGGGGCATGCAGGAGCACAGCTCCGACCTCACCCGTGAGCAGCTCATCCATGCGATTGGCCCGGGCAGACTTCAGAGCGCCTGGCAAAGCCCCACAGAGCGAGAGTGATCGACGGCCAATTTGTCAGGTTTGGAAGCGACACATCTCTTAATATGAAGCCTTTCAACGGCAAAATCGCTCTCGTCGCCCCAGAAGTGCGCCAAGCGCCTCCGGGCAGTGACACCGGGTAGCCACCACCGCTGCTGGGCACGGGGCTGGGAGTACCTCAAAACAAGCGGGGGGGACGGGGGCGGTGTCCCAAGAAGAAAGCGGCGAGCGCTACGAATTACAGAGCATCCAAAACCCAAAACACCCACATTGATGACATTCCGTCGAAACTCGGTGCTCGGATCCCCACATACCTCTGGCGGCCGCGGCGGCCGTGGCCGTGGCAGCGCAGGTGCAGTGCCTGGTCGGCCACGACTGCCTGGGCTGACTCCGTCAGGGGAATTCGTCGCCTATTTGCCGGTTGGCTGGCCAAGCATCTGTGAAAGAGACCTACTGCAATTCTGCCTATGATAGTCTCGCATGCTGGTCATAATTGGAGCGACCACCTTTCCGACAAGACGTCCTTCACGCCCAGCCCAAAACTCCTCCAAAGGCTCCAGCCTGTAGAGGCCCGAGTGGCCTCCGGCATAGGAGATGTGGGAGGTGAAGGTGTCGGACCTGCCCAGCTCGGTCTCAAAGTCTTGTGGGGACTGCCCAATCCAGGTTATCTTGTCAAAGATCATTCTAAGCTAAAGGCTTGCACCAGCTCATAATCATATTTACCTGCCTCTCCTCCCGCTCGGTGATGCATGGGAGTGGGAGCCTGCAGCGCATTGTCGCACTGGCCGTGCTTCAATGAATCCATACATCCGTGCTTCCGAGGAAACAGCAAGTCAAACACAAAGAAGAGTATAGCATGCAGCTGATGGAGGGTTCCTTTTGTCCCACACAACACTGCCGGCTTTGTTTGTGACAGAATTCCGAAGGACGTGCATGCAGTTCAGACGCGCACTTGCCGAATGCAGGCCAAATGAGCGAGCACAACTGGCGAAAGCGTCAGCTGTGCCTGGCCGCGTCAAGTTTTCACCGTCCAAGACTTGGAGGCCCGGGAGAACAGACAGCAACTCGGTGCCTTGGTCAGCGGCGAACGGTGGAGCCAGCTAGGCCGTACGGAACACCCATGTAAATGATGTCCACATCCTGTGAAATGTCATGCCCAGAAAGAACTTACAAGGGCTACCATGAAGCACTGTTCTAAAAAATGACTACAAGGAGGCTAGCCCACCATCTTTGCGTCAAGCTTGCTGATTGAATAGCTCGCCATAAAACACAACACCTGCATCCAAAGTGCTAGCCAAGAACATGAATTGCAGCATTATTGTACAACAGCAAGGCATTCGCTAACCAAGAATTCTCTTTGGTCCCCCCCCCCCCACTCTCACGAGTTCAGAAATCCAGATACTACCGAACATGATGTCGACTCTCTGCCTCATGTCTTGCAAAGAATCACCCGATGAAGTCAATCGCTGATGTTCCTGCATGGCCCACATGAACAGCCCTTTGAGTCACGTTTGACCAAAACATCTGGCCTGAAAGCTAAGCTCGAACCAACGCTTGCCAAATGTTTTCCCCTTGAAAGTGGACCATGGTCTGGTTGGACACAAAGACCAGAAAGGGTGAAGAGAGGCCAGAAAAACCTGGCTGATGCCGCCCCTTCCCATTCAGGCCCTGACGGCCGACCCCCACGGCATTCTCAGCAAGGTCCAGGACGTGAAGCCGCGGGAGTTGCGCCAGCGTGCGCAAGATGTCCTAAGACAAGCTCAGCGAATTGCCCAACAAGCAAGCGACGAACCCGACTAACCAACCACCCCGCCCCGAAAAACGATTTCAGGAAGTGTGGCGAGACCCAACTTCACCAGAAGATGCTTGATTTTGGCTTCGCTTCAAGCCAGCAAAAGGGCGGTCCCCAATTTTGTCCATCCCGGTGAAAAAAACGGGCGTGTCAGCAAAAGCGACTCTGAGTTTGTAGTTCTCTAGTAGCTCATGCTCGTGAGGCTGATCTGCACCTTCATCACAGTGGCTTGGGCAGCTGGATTAGTTCGTTCATTTGCTGGATATTGAAGGATTGACAAAGAAAACACTCTTGCACACACACACACACACACACACACACTGTCAGATTGCGGCCACGTATGTTCAACTTGAGAACTTGTGTAAGAAAGCTACACTTGCAGCTTCAAATTTGGTCTGGAAAACTGTTGCTATTCGGTCTTCCATCTAGTTTGTCAAATCTTCGCTGGGTTTGTCTCCAACGAGTGTGTTTGAGGAACATCGGAATGGGTGTGGGTTGTTTTCTCTGTTTCCCCTTTTGCAATTGCTGCGGAAACCTGGGGAACCGACATGCACTATCCTCTCAGGGCTCCGATACAGTCGTGCTCCTTTTGCCACTAGAAACAAATACGATGTGTGCATTGCCGCGTCGCGAAATACGTCTTCCTCTGTTATGGGATGCTTGAGCCCCAACTGCCATGCTGCAATGGTTCACAGGGTTCAGGTCAGGTGCGGCGCCTATGCTTATTCATCGCATAGGCATCAAGCGGGCCCCCAATTCCCGCCTCGCCGGTGAGGCGATTGGCCAGCAGTGAGAGCTCCTGCAGCTGCTTGCAGCTCTCCAGGCCTCAGACACTCAGCCTCCGGGCGCCAACTCTCCAAAGAATTCGAAGCGAGAGAAAAGTCCGCGCCCCTCGCCCCATGGTCCTCAGGCACCCGTCCCGCTCATGGTTGGCCCAAAGCTTGAAAACTTATCCCCATAAGCACTCCACAAGGCCTCTCTGTGTGGCACTTGTCGAAAGCAACGCAGGCGCCAAGACAGTCTGAGAGATGCACCCGCGATGCTCTCCACTTGGTTGTGGGCAACGAACGCCTATCGCTCACAGCGAAGGCAAAACACAACTCATTTGACACCTCGTTTGCAGCTTGAGGCTGCAAGGCTTGAAAGCTTTCTTAGCAGTCCACCCCAGCCACAAACTCGATGCTGACACAGTTGCAGCCTTTGTGCCAAGCGTCATGCAAATACTATGACCATCGAGTTTGATTTCGCTGGTATGTTGGGGAGTGAGCCAGAAAATGCAAGATCGGGTTCGACAAGCTCAACACACTCCACATCCTCGACAATCTTTGACTTCGACTTGAGGGCAAATGGCCGTGTTTCTCCAAGCCAGGCTGCCGTTCCGATGCACCCAGACTCAAACCGCGGCTCCTTGGAGAGTTGCTGGCACTCGAAGAGGGGACTCAGGTCCTGAGGCAAAGAGCCAAGGGGCAATATTTTTGGGAAACAGCATGCAGATGGCAACACCTGTTGTTGCCTCGCCCCGCTCCTGGATCTGGTTGAAATTCAAATTCACCTCGCGAACCAGGAAGCATGGACAAGTCGCATTGCGCCATCCTACAGACATGCCGCTTTCCACTGATAGCAGCCGCAAGCAAAAGAGCCACTGGCCTCCTCAACTCTCAAGGTCATGGGGGACCCTTCTACTCTTGACCAGCGCGTCAACTCCGCAAGTGCGCTTCATTCATCTGAACCAAGCCTCGCTGAGCGTTGTCAGCGTGCAAAGGGGCTGGATGTCGCGCAGCTGGTTGTGGGACAGGGACAGGACCTGGCCATTCACTAACCCTTGCGTCTCCTTCCCTCTCACTGAAATAGCTCCTTCGTGCCCTAAAGCTCCTCAGCCAAAACGGCTCAATAGCCTCTGTTGATCCGGAGCATGCTGTATCAAGCCACTTGTCATTGCAAACACAGCCTGACCCATGTTGCAAGATGTTGGGCCAACAGCCCCACGTTTCTCTGCGTTTTGCACACTTAGCTCTAGGTGAACTAGATGATGTTACATATCATTCCCGAATCTCTAGTCGGGCCTTTGAAGGCTGTGCCATGTTGAGCATGCTTTGGGACTGACTCTCTACAACATTTTGTCACAGGGCTGGTTGGTTCTTCCCACAGTGAAGCGGAACCAATCAGATCATCTGAAGCTTCATCGTAACCAGTCAGATTATGACGCTTCAGCGTAACCAATCAAATTGTACGAAGCTTTAGCGTAACCAATCAGGTATAGACAGATCGCAGCTGCCTACTAGCCTCTCAAACAAAGCCAGATCTCTCTCCCGACACTTCGGATCCCAACCCCACCGGTTGGCCCCAGGCTGACGTTCCAAGGCAGCCCGGGTCGCACCTCGAGGCTCTGGAGCCGCGCAAAGTCCACAGTGCCCGGGCTGCGGAGGCTGCTGAGGCGCTGGAAGCGGAAGACCAGGTGCCGCACCTCCTCCACCTGAAGGCGTTGTGTCTTTGCTTGGGGTTAGTGGTGGACGTCATTTGCACGGCTTGTATGTCCACCACGTATCCTGTACCTACAGGACATGAGCTACCAAACAGTCCGTCTGGGGCACTGGCAGAATCTTCGCCTTCGGATTTCAGCAGCGGTGGGTTAGTCTGACAGATTCCATGCTGCCCACCAAATTTAAGCAGGATTGCAAAACAAAACAGGAAATGGCATAGTCTCCAGGAATTCATGTAAATAAGGCAGCCCTTTGCAATCTTGTGAAACCAGTTGGCACGCGAGGGACATGTGAGTCATGTGGTGTACAAGCCCGGAGTTACTGACGGCCTGATGCCACGAGCACGGCATTCTCTGAAAGCTCAGCAGGACCTGGCGCAAAGTGGCTGTATAGGTGCCCGGGGCCATCACCCTCCGCGGGCAAACTGCTCATGTCCACTTCAAAACCCTTCATATGGCCATGGGTCAAAATCCCGTACCCCCAGTGAACATCCCAATCCCCACTGGAAATACACTAAAATGGGTGATGCACCTATCCCAAAATGGTACCATTGGTTTTGACCCACAGCCATATCCGAAGGGTTTAGTTCCAAAGGTCGAAGGCTGCACTGATCTTCTTTCCAGCCCGCGGTGCCTCCCGTGGCAGGGCGGCTGGGCCGATCATCCTGCAAAGGCTCAGGGTGTTTTGTGATATGATTTCCTCTTGCGCCCTGCAAGTCTTTCTGAGTAGTATTTTGCAGTAGGTTTACACAGCCTACACTGATTCGATTCTCCAGAACATACAGCCACCCATGCCTGCGATGCATCCCAAGAGCTTGAGACCAGCTCCTGCAAAGCTTGGACCCCTTCGACTCAATCGGGCAATGATGGGCAACATCGCTGTTGCCACGGCACGTGCGGCAAATTATTGCACGCTTGCGTGGTAGAAACCAAACAAAAAACGACCATCAACTATTCTGTTTCTTTCAGCCTTTCAGCCCATCACTGTGCTTCCTCATGCTGCAACTCTAGCACAAGGCCCAAAGGTTGTGTCGACGTTTGGCCCAAGGGGACAGAACATCTGTGCATCGTCCTCTATGGCTGCCAGGCCCTCTGCCAGTTCGGCTCGCACCTCCTCTCCGGGAGGACTTGGTATGAGTTTACTCAGCGCAAGCACGCTGAGAAGCAACACATCACAAGAATCTGGAAAGTCGCCAGCACAAATTGTAGGTCAATGCTGCCGTATGCGGCGAACCCCTCATGACTTGGCTGGGACAGTCTCTGGGAGGGCTGCGCATTGGCTCGTTCCCGCGCGCAGAATCCCTCAAGCTCCTCAACCTCATCCTCCTGCTCTTCCTCATCGTCCGGCTGGAGGCCTTGGTTTTCAAGCATGAGGGAGTTCTAGGTGCACAGGCAGTCCACACTCCTCTGCAATTCAATGCCTTGTCTTTCTGAAACGACTGGTCCGAATTTCAATGGACTCCTTCTTGCTGTCTCTATCCTGCCTTCTAAGACCTCCTTTTGAAGCTGCTGCAGGTCCTGCGTCAGCTTCAAAAGTTTCACAGGCCACAGTGCCAAACCCCTCCTCCGGCAGCCCGTAGTTGGACGTCAGCATTCCCATCACTCGCAGAGCTAAGGTGCTGCCATGTAGGTCCAAAGCAAATTTGACTTGGGCCGGTCAGCCTTGGGAAGCACTCGGGAGTGTGGTTGAAACGCTCAGGCTCCTCTGTCAGTCTCTGCAATAGTTTCACGATAGCATGTTTTTCCAAAGACATGGGGCATAACCAGGCTCAACCTCCCCTCAATCTATTTGGTTGGTCAGGCTGGCTGTCAAACACGTGGGCAGCAAACGCGGTGGAGGCTGAGATCTGGGGCAATCTGAATCCCTTGTGGTCAGATGCCAAATTGACAGATTGATGCCAAGTCCAGCTACATCTCTAACAATAGCATTCAGCCTGTCTCTGTCAATGTACTTACGCAGTGTCCCGTGTATCGTCTTGTCCCGTGTATCGTCTTGACATGCTTCGGCTTGGGCATAATTTCGAGCGGTCGCCAAATTCAAGCTACACAGGCCTAACAGCAGGTCACCTTGGTATTGCGCGTCCAAAGCTATTTTGCAACCTAGACAAACAACAACAGTGTATATGTGTGTGTTGTGTGTACTGTGTGTGTGTTGTGTGTGTGACGTGCCAGGCAAGCAAGAGTGAGATGCTGACAAACGAATGAGGTCCTACTGAACTGGAACATGGCCCACATCTATTCCCCCACCAACTGGCGTGGCAGGAAGGGGCAGTCAAAAGCGAGCTGGGGCAAAGACTACAAAAGGTGGGTGGATTGTTCCAGAGGTAAAAGCCACCAGGGTGGATCAGGAGCTCATTGCAAGGCCGAAGCCTTGCAACAGAATGTAAGAACCCCCCCCCCCCCCCAAAATGGGCTGATCAGGCATCAAGCCACCAGATGAGCCGTAGTGTTCCCTGCAAACAAAACCACATGTCCAAATGAGGATCACCGGTAGCAAAGCAAAGCCCAGGCCCTGCGCTCTTATGTCGGGGGCATCTGTTTTTCCTTGTCAAGGCAGCGCCGGAGTTTTTCGGCGCCGCTTGGCTTGACGAAACGACGGTACATTACATGTGGCCTTTGAGCGGTGCCGAAGCCCTTGGGTCAACTCAATTCGGAAAGCACGACAAAACTAGAGCGTCCTCATTCTTCGTGGCAAGCGTAGATCGTGGCTGCGTGAGGGCTCGGCCCTTGAACAACAAACAGTTATTCTTGTTTCGCAGCCCACCGAAGTGAGTGGATAGGCCTTCAAAGGGGACGTCACGATCATGGGGTTGATGACAACCGCTCAGAATGCCTTGATGATCTTCATCGTTCAGTGTTGCTTGAAGGCGCAAAGTAACCAACTTGCAGGGATCAGTGCTCTTTGTTGATGCCATGTGATCCCATTAAATAATTCTGCAGAATGAACTCGATGCATGCGTATTTGTGTGATGATACTCTTTTTGGGTGGTCCAAAAATGGAAAACACTACAAGTGCACTCAGACTACGACTGTGTATCAGACTAGTCCCGCCGGTTGCAGGCTCTAGCACCTAGATCAACTCGAATCCAACAGCCCGGCAGTCGATGGCTGCTCATGCACCAAAGCGCAGACTGCCCTGGCCCTCACGCACCAACGCTGCTCGGGTCCTGCAAGAAATTCTCAGCAACTAATCTCATTGACTCTGTGCGACAAACATAGAGTGTCCACTTCAAGCCATGCTGGATGATGTGCAAGCAAAGGCAAATGAATGGCAACAAGATATTGGGACAGTCTCCCAAGCTTCAAAGGCAACCCCGGCACAGCCCGTGGCCCCGTCCTCCGGTTGCTCTGGAAGCCCTGGCGCGCCTCCTCGCCGCAATACTCTGCCTCTCGCAAAAAAAGCGGACGTGAGCATAACCCTTAATGAGGCAGACAAAAGACTGATTCAAGGGTTGAGGTGCCACAAATAGCCACTCCCAACACACAAACAAACTACCAAGCGGACGCAAGTCACAGGTCAATTCAGTGCGCCGATTGGGACTCGGTATCCTGATCGAATGAAGCAAGCACTAACAAGCATACGCGTCAGCTTGCCGCACATGGCAGGCCAGTTAGCCTCTCTTCAAAGACAAGGCTTCCCAGCACCCCTGCCTGCGTGACCTTAACATCCTGTTTTTCCTGGCGCAAGAACGCAGACTTGGACACTCATGGGGCCAGTCTGGCCTTCCAGCCAGGCCATATTCAAGGCGCGAAAAGCATATCACTGGTATGAAAAGAAACGAGGACACGAAACAGTTTGGGTAGCATGATCACCTTCCCGTCCAATCTGAGGTCGCGATATCAAGCAGCTTGGTTTTTGTTTTACATAGCAGAAAGAGCCGCGCAAATGCGAGAAGTTCAGCAAGAAGTTCAGCAAGCGATCCGAAACTTCCGAGTTGCGCCGTCGCCTCGCGGGTCAGCGCAGCGTCGCGGCGTGCCGCCAGGCGCTTCCACTGCAGCACCTGAGCTACGCGCGTCGTGAAGCGGTATAACGCGTTGTGTACATATGTTATGTGCAGTGTTGTGTACATGTCGTGAATGTATGTATATGAATCTATGTTTTTCTTTATATATATACAGTATGCTACCCCCGCCCCCTCAGTCTTTACTCAGTTTTGCCCAGTACTCAAGTTGTTGGCCAGACTGGGGGGACTCTGAACTGAGCTGACAGGACGCGCAACTCCATGCAGAGTCAAACCAAGCAGAAGTTAAACTCAACATTCAAAAGGAGCTGCTAGCACATCCTGGATTCCTAAGTATAGAATTGAAGAATCTCAGCAAGAGTTATCAGCTAATCTTCAATCTTCAATCTTAAATCCAGGATATGCTAGCACGTGTTAGCACATCCTGGATTGCACTAAACAACTGATGCAATTGTTGCTAGGTCTAAAAGCGAGTGCATGGTTGAGCATCATTTTTAGAAGCTGAAAAGTGCATTTCGCATGCAGTTCCACAGCCATCACGTCAACTGAACCAAAACCTGAGTATTCCAGTGGGGGTACCATATGTGTGTATGTTTTTGTATATTACATGAAGTGCATGTATGATCTATATACATGCCATCGTATCGCTTCTACTCTGACTGTTAACGCATTGCCCTGGCCCAGGTCCAGTCCTCCAGCCTTGCAATCTAGCAAGTCTTTCTTTCTTTCTTTCTCTCTCTCTCTCTCGCAACAAACACCAAACCAAGAATTTGAACAAGTTGTTCTTTCCCAACCTTTCTACCCTTCTCGAGACTGACTGCCTGAAGCTTGTCACGGCCAAACAAAACCATAGATCTAAGATCAACTCTGTGGCTGGCAAGCCCAGAGTCGGTCCATGCTGTCGCCAAATCGTGGGGAAAGCTGGTGCATCACAACATCCTACACTGACCAAACAGCCTAGAAACGTCCACCCCCAGCCCCCCTCCCCAGGCACCTCAGCTGCTGAGCTACCTTTGTCGAAGCTCACCTAGCTCGCGGCCCCCGGAAGCCAAGCACATGAGTGGCAGCACTGCCCACAAGGACCCCGTTTGGTATCCAACGTGAAAAGTCTAAAAAATAATAACATAATAACTTTGCTTATGCTTGACATTTCTTGAAAGCCTTTCACCAGAAAGTTGCGGCTCGCCCTTGCGGACTCTTTTGGCCGGCTCTCCGCGCAGCAGCGACGGCACTGGCAGGTGAAGCCGAAGGCCTGGCACTCTGAGACGAATGACGAGCTGACGAAGGGCCTGGCAATGAAAAAGCAAAAGCCATTCGTCTCAATCGACTTGACACCCACTCTCCGCCTTGCGCAAGCGCTTCCTCCGGACCTGACAAGCAGCGTCTCACTGGCTGCGACTTTCGCTGGCCCGCCTCACAAGTTCCAGTGGTTGGCAGGTACGCCACGGTCAACTCTTGACCCCGCTTCACGGACTTTTGCGTCTCCACCACCAAGATGCCCCCGCGCATGAACCAAAGGCACCTCATCTGACAGCTTCGCTTCGGAGAAAACCTTGGACTGCCATGGTTAGTCTCATGTCGCGCGGCGTCGGGGAGCAGGAGTGGTTGAGCATGGCGCCGGTGGGGTACAAACCAATTCCTGACAGGCAGAGCCTCTTGAGCCTCGAGCAGACTCTCCTACCGTCCTCTTTCTGAGTTCCCCGCCTGTGTCGCGCCAGCGCCCTTGTCCAGCGCGGAGCGGCTCCTCCGGCACCAGCGCCATAGCATTGAAGGCGAGCCTGACGTTGGCCGAGCTCGGAAGCTTGCTTGAAATCTCTGGGCTTGCATCGCAAGCAATCATCAACCCGTCTCTGCTTGGGAGGCAAAACACAAGCCACTCCAAAAGCCTTGAGTACGTAAAGGACTTGCTGAACTGCATCTATTTGGAGACGCTTGAGGCAGACTTACCCCAAGCCGCAAAGGTTGTCGTTGCAATTGACGTGCCCGGCTCTCAACTCTCTGAAGCAAGCCCACTGCCATTTGGCCTGGCTGCTTGCACCAGTCTTCACTGAGCTACCGCCTTGCCATGCGACACTCAACGAAACTGCCCGCAGTTCCCTGCCAGCCTACAAAGCAGGTGATAGATCTCTTCCCTGGCGGCTGTCACCAGCAGGCGCACCGCGTTGGCCCCACCTGGCTCTGTGACTTCAGATGAGGGGGCCTCGTGCCCTGATCTTTTCCAGAACACTCAAAGCTCTGGCCTTCCAACTGATATGCTCGATCAGGCTGCAGCGTCTGCCAGGGTCGAGTTTGAACCAGCCCTTCCTGTTGCAGCATCTTTGAACCTCTGCGGAAAGTGTACTTCTCGTGTTTGTCCATAACCCATGCCTGGCTAGGTGTCTACATCATGATGTATTCCCGTACATCAAGCAAACGCACCCTCGTCAAGTTGCTATATAAGCCAAAGTGAACAAACATCAAACCAAGGCATCGCATTCGATGAGCCCAGCTCAGGGGTGCATTGCCCGGAACATGAATGGGAATGCAACAATGCAGTGGAACAAGAAACCTGCAGGAAACCCGCAGCAAACCCGGCAAAGACAATTCATTGCAGCCTCCACCATGGCATCCAGCTCGTCCTCCGCTGGCGCCAAGGCCTCCACGTCGCGCCAGCTGTCATGCACCACGTCCTGAAAACTGCGAGTTCTCAGCACAGGGTGGGATTGCCGCGCTGTTCCTGGCTGGGACTGTCCCCTACTGCACTTCTCCTGGCCTCCGTTTTCTCCCCCCCCTCCCGCGCCTCCTCCGGTAGCCAAGCACCGTCTTTGTCCCCCAGCAGCGGCACCGGGGCCTCCTGGCGCAGGCTCCGCCGGCGCCGCGCCAGCAGCCGCACCGCCAGCCTCGGGCGAGCGGCATTGGCTCCAATTTCAGAATGCCCTTTCGATTGAGGCTCCAGCCGAAGCATGCTCGTTGCCTCTCTGTCATGTCCTGCAGACTGAAAAGACGGAAAACGTGACAACGGACCGTCAACGCGGACCGTGCCTCGCAGCTTGCCTTTGCGCTTCAAGCCGCGAAGGCCCAAGCGGCGCCGGGTTGCCCCATCCCGGAGCTTTGCCAGGGCCCGACACTCTGCCCTGCAGGCGAGCCGCGAGCACGGCAGCGTGCGGTTTGTGCTCAATTCAGCTCTCAATATGTGCTTCAACAGGGCTCTCCAGCCCCACTTTCCGGAACTCTTCCTTCCCCTTCCATCCCTCGGTCTCCGGGCCGGTGCTCCGCTTGCGCAAAGGGCGCCCTGCGGCAGCCCCGGCAGAAGCGCGCGCCGCCGCAGCGGCAGGGCGCCGGCGCTAGGCCCAGGAAGGGCTGCAGGCAGCGACTCGGGAAAACGTGGGAGGTTTCAGAGCGACGAGAGGCTTTGCGGCTTTGCGGTTGGCCTTGGCCTCTGTTTAGGCTTTAGTTCAGGACAAGAGTTTTTGGATTTAAAGCTGAGGAACTGCTGCCACTTCTGGAGTAGCCTAGGAGATCTGTCAAGTTCTGACTGTTTCTACAGTGTCCGGGAGGGTTGATCCATCAATCATCTAGAATCGCAACGATGGGAGAACAACAAAAGCACTGCATAGTATTCCTTCACCTTCTGTGGCAACCCCACGCAGGATGGGGCTGGCCACCTTCTTGATCTTGAAATTAGCTAGCAGTATCCATACCCCTCCTCGCCCGGCATTTTCTGAGGTGAGCTTCTCCACACGGAGCTCCATATGAATCTTGCTATGAAATCGTCGTGACCCAGACTGACTGCATGCAACCCCCTGCTGATTGCAATCAACTCTGAGATTCGCATTTGAAATCATGACATGTATGCAATGACTCTACACATTCATTCCCTTCAGACTCGGGTTCAACCCTTCAAGGCAGCCAAGATATCCATCCGCGGGCAACAGCGGCCCGCAACTGGCCTGCAATGGCTTTCTACCATGTCATCGTGGAGCACTGCCGAAACTGGAGCGACCCGGAGAACCACCTGTGCAAGTGTCAGAAGAAGGAAGCAGTCCAGCGCAAAGCCACACAACATGCCAATGTTTGGCCAGTGCTCCTTCCAGGCTTGCGTCTTGCCGCATACACGCACCAAACATCCACATAAAGGCCACCAGCCAGGCTCTCAAACTCCATTCAGTATCTCTAGCTCAAGAGCCAGCCCACCACATTCGCAAAGCTCCTCCAACACCGCGAAGTCCAACACTCGCACCATATTCAGACAAAGAGCTACAACACAATTCATTACTCCAGGTCAACAATCTCTGGCCTCACCCTTGCGCAAGTCCCTGGACGCTGCATAGCCGCGGCCAGCCGTGGTGGACTGGGCTGTTGACAGCCAGGATTCCATTGCAAACCCGCCAAAAAGTCTGGAACAATCTCTGGCACTTTGAAGCCTTCGCATGCACTTGACATCATGTCCTGGCAGCCCTATGCGCAAAAAAAACATGGAGCCCAGTTTCCACCAGCTTCAGCGGGAAGCTTTGTTCCTCAGCTGGCAATGCAGATGACTGCTCAGGTGGCCGCATGCGGTATTTGCTATTTCTGGCCAAACAAGTGGGGCCTGGCTCGCCACCCTTTGCAATCATTGCATGCTGGTACTGGTTTTGTGTTCATGGTAGATACGCCTTGGAGCGCACGGAAGCTGTTGTGGCAAATGATAATGCCAGACTCACGGAATACACACTGCATGCTGCATAGCAGAAGAAGGCATGCGTCTGCCTCAAAATGTTGCAATGGCAATGTTGCGATGCGCAAGACATGCTTGTAGCAAAGAAAACAAGATTTCAGCCTTTATTAAATCGGCCAATTAGCGCATGCAGTTTCCTGCAGGCCATCTGATGCGCTTCCTCTGATTGCATATTCCTTATTGATGCCATGTGTTTATGGAATGTCTGGACTTCCTGGTATCCAAGTAGGCTAGGCTGCAACTTCAAAGCCGAGGCTCCATGGCTTCAAGGTTCCGTCAGCGGCACAAGCTGTACATGGGGCCTCAAGGCACTTCCTGAACCAAGGAAATGAGATTGAAAGCGTTCGGCATATTGTCCTCGCATGTTTGTGCAAGCCCACCAAGGCCAAACAATGCCGCAACTCTTAAGGATTCTCCGCATGGCATCAACTTGAACGTGTCTCTGCGAGTCCAGCCAGCTCGAGCAAAGGCTGAAAAGGAGGTGGCGGCACGAGTTCTGACCAGCAAGGCCCCACGCATGATTTGGAAAGCTCACTCATCCGGAACAACTCCATGGACGTTCGGCGACATTGGCGGCTGTTGAAAAGGGAATTGTTCCGAACTACGTGACGAATGCGTCTAGCACACGCATCCATGCAACTCCCGGGCCTCAACAGGCTCTTTCCAGTATCCGATGGGCAATGCTAAATGAGAGTAGATGAGTCATGCCGAATCAAGAACTCTGCAAGGAAATGCGATTCCCCCCTCCAATGTCGCTTGGCCAAGCTAGCAACGCAGTCGACACTTGTGCCTGCTGCTGCTTCTTCAAGGCATCCCGCGTGAGTGGTCCCTGGAAGGCACCACGGCTACCACGCCAGTCCAGTTGTAAAGGCGGATGGAGGGAACGCCTACGAGTGCCGATAAGTGATTAGAAGTCACCTCTGATCCTGAAACGCATATATATATATATATACATACATACATACACATATACATATGGATGTGTATATACATATATATATATATATATTATAAACAAGTGTCCCTCATTGCAACCCCATACATCAAAACCTCGGAGAGGATCACATGGCCCAAGGGTCGCTGCGAAACGCCGGCCCAAGGGCCCGGCCACAGCAATCTGCCCCGCTGCGGCGAAGCTGGTGCCTGGCCACGCTAAGCCGGCCACGCGCGCAGAGGTGCGCTGTGGCCGTCCCATCGACCCAAAAGGGGTGCGCCCAGCAACAGCTTCCTGCGCAGGTGGCCCGGACGTCATACGATCCAATCATGGAATGGAGCATCTTTTTCCCCATCGAACACGAGAAGATCTGGCAGCTGTGCTGGCCGTTGCGCGGAAGTGGTCGGTGCGGTGTTCCCCAAATTGTTCCTAGATGAATGGGTAACGTGTTCATTTGGTCTTTGAGGAGCTGCAATGAATGCCTGCTTCAGTCGACCACAAGCCCTGCCTGCTTTGTTAACAATCACTGCCAGCTGCTCGCGAAGTTTCTGCACCTGCTGCCAAAGCCACCCTGACAAGCAAAGCTTCTCAATGGATTCGTTCGGGGCTGAATAAGGGCTGGGAGGAGACAGAGAAAAAATGATTTCCGAGCAAAAAGGCAAATCAATGTAGATAGATTGGAGACATTATTGCACGGATGGCTGGCCAAGTCAACATGTAGCATGACTTGGCCACGCCTTGCGCATGGCGACAAGCCCGCACCAAGCCCTTTCTTAATCAACATCAACAAGTTCAAGCAAACAAAAACACACTTTGCGTCCGCAAGCCTGATCTCCCTCATTCATCATGTTGTTTCTGTGTTTGTTTTCCGCATGTCACGCCGCAGGTGTCCTTGGACAAAAGGGTCCTGGCAAACTAGAACGAAACTCAAACCGATCGAACCCATCGGTTTCTAACTAGATATGAAAGGAGGCCAGGCCTACGTTCACACCATCGCAAGGATCTAGGGGTACCTTCCCCCATTCTTTCCAGGCATCCTTCTTTCTACAAAACCACCCAAATTGAAAAGAATGAGGAATCAACCCCTAGAAAGGAAGCCTCCTGCTCTGCATCTCCGCGGAGCCGCCGCTCCCGGCGCAGGTGCTGCCGCTTCTCCTGCGCCCGTACCGCAGTTCCTCGGGGAGACATGCTTCTCAAAATCAGGACCCCTCCAGGTAGTTTCTATCCAAGGGTTCCCTGTTTGGAGACAAACCCACGTACCAGCAAAACCGGCGGAGTCGGTGGGGGCACACGTTTCAAACATATAACACCTATAACTATAGTGTGTGGAACACGCTGGGTTTCTATTATGTTGTTCTTTCTTTCTGTCTTGTCTTTCTTTCTTTCTTTCTTTCTTTCTTTCTTTCTTTCTTTCTTTCTTTCTTTCTTTCTTTCTTTCTTTTTTTCTCTCTCTCTTTCTCTGTGTTTGTCACTATCTTCTTCGTTCTCGTTCTATTTGTGTTTCTCTTGATCTTTCTCTGTCTCCCTCTCTCTCTCTCTCTCTAGTAGGGTCGCCGAAAGTCCACAGAGGGTTCACCTTTTGACGGCTGCGCAAGCTGAAAACAAAAAACATACTAGTTTCTGACCGTCGGCACGCCCAAAGCGTGCAGAGGGTCATGCGAGCAAATTAAAGAAATGTGTTCCGGAAGGTCGAACCCCTGAAAGCGGGCAAGGGGGTTCTGCGAGCGAAGTGAAAATCGTGATAGCTTGTCAGAGTCGACACGCCCAAAGGCAGAGAGTTCACTGATAGAAGGTTGCAAAGCAGTGCGCACGGCCTTCCGTCTCCGAACATGGTCCGAACCCGCTCACCTGCCTTAGAGCTGATTTCATGCACGGGGCAACGCGTGTTTGGGCGGCTTCTATTCCCCAGCTATCGCGCGTTCTAGCTTATTTTCACACGCAGCACAGCAGTTCTATGAGATAGCGAAACTCCATTTGTTCCAGCACCACGGAAGTTCCTTCCAAACTGTGTCAAATAATTGTTCCTCTTAAGTCAATCCTCTGCAGGAAGGGAAATGCGTTGTCACCTTGTATCAGTCCACTACACACTTTCCAAGACACGGTTCAAACATGGTTGAATGGCACGCAAGACGGCCCAGCCTCAAACCCAACAACACGGAAATGCATCCCTGGTGGTACCGCAGAGTATGGTTGATCATGAAGGAATCGGTTTCAAGCCCCTGTAGTGCGGCTCTAGCATGGCTATCTTCCAGCTTGCGCGCAACCTCAACGGTGGCTGCCTCCACATTGGCCGCCCTTTTTCCTGGCGATGCTCCCGCAAAGGCAGGCTCCCTCTAAACCCTGGGCCGCATCCAAAGGCCCCAGCCCTCTACCGGTGCCTGGCCCAGGTCTACAGCCGACAGGGCAACTGTCGGCTAAGCGAATTTCTTGCACCGGGAGACCGCCTTGCACAGAGGTGGGCCCGGAGAGCTCTATCCGAAAGCCACATCTCCGGCAGTTTCCAGATGCAAGGCTAGAGCGTCCTGCCCGCGGGCGGTTTTTCGGTAACCATTGGGCTCAGGGAAGAATAGTCAGCGCATTGAAGCATTCAACACCACTGCGAGTAAAGGCTCGGTCCAGGACGCTGTCTGGAGCAGTTCCGAGCCAAATCCCACCAGCTGCACCTGGTTGATTTGGCAGCGCCCTAGAAATGCTCCAAAGAAACATTCAGGTAGGTGTGGACCAGTTCTGGCCTCTCCGAAAAGTCATGAAGCAAGGCTCTTTGGAGGCACCTAGTGACAACAACACTTCAACAGCGAGGCCGTGAGAGTTTGGGCCACCCCACGTTGAATTCATGCAATGCTAACACTCAGCGTGACCAGTGCAGCCGACAAGTGCAGCCACTGAGAGGTACTCGTGCCTGCAAATTGCGGCAAGCGCTGCGGTGACAGAGCTACACACACAGCCACACACAGAGGGCAGGTGAAAGCGTTCATCCCACTGGGATTTGTCAAATAAGCGCCATGATGCGGAAAAGGAGTGCTTCGGCCAACGGCACAAGCCCTGGAGCTTTGGTTGGCCGAACCAGAGGAAGGTCCCTCGGCTCCTATACCCAAACTTGGTTTCTCTCCCAAAAGGGTTTCCTGCAAAAGAGGGACACCCAACTGTCTTGTCCACATAGCCTGCCGTCCCCGGCCTCAAGAACTTCCGACGCACCGCCTGCATCTCGCTCTGCGGCGACTCCTGCCATGGAAGCACAAAGTAATACTAGATGTTTTGGATCACAAATGGTATTGTGGTGTGTGTGTGTGTGTATCCATGGTCAAATGCTGCTGTTAGTAGGATGGTTGTTTGCTTCATGACAGGAGTGTTGACCAAAGCTGTCCTGCTACAAGTAGTGAATACTTGAATCGAACTCATCTCGCAACCGCCCAAGCCCGACCAAGTTCAACACATAAGTGACCTGGTGCAATGGTTCAATGATCTCCGTTGTTTCTGTCGAGTGAGTCAGTCTTGCTCGCTCTACTTTCTAGAGCTCTCTGTCTTCCTGTCCGCGCGTAGCCTTTGGCCACAATCACCAGTTCCTTCAAAAATCCACCCTTAGCATCCCGCCTCCAGGAGGCGGCACATCTCCAAAGCCTTGGAGTGTGAAGCACTCAGGAGCACGCCTGAAGTGTTGTGTTTTGCTCCCCTGTGCCTGTTGATCAACTTGCTCTTCAGCTGTTGTTAGCAAGCCTAAAGATCCTTCCCTCGAGCAATCATGCCCTGAGTGCCATGGTTGGGTGGGAGCTCTTCAGAATGTTGTGATTCCACCATGCGGGGATGTGTACAGTTGTCGCTGAATACGCATGGTGCGATTTTGTAACGGTAACCTTGCAGCCCCCCCCCAGGCCAGAAGAAAAATGTCCCAAATGCTCGGGGGAAATTCAAAAGCAAGCATGATCTTGGCAATCTTCGACAGGCCGGCGTCATCTGGTGGGGATTCAGCATGTTCCTTCAGCTTGAACCCGAAACTTGCACAACGCGATAGCAAGAATCGCAACCTCAAACAAATGAAAAAGCAAACTGGAGACGTGGACAAACACCTTCGAGTGCTTCATTTTCGTTGGCTGTGTTTGTTTTGCCTTTATTTGTTTCTCAGAATGTCTCTCAGAACGAGTCAGTCTCAAAATACGTGCCGTACGCTTTCTAATCGATTTTTAGTCTGAAGTGTTGTACTTCCACACATCAAAAACCAAGCTGAATTGGACCCCCAAAACATACCATCCCTCCCAACAAATCCCGTGTTTGAGCTCCCGCACGCAGGTCACCACCTCCGCGAAGCGCTCTTCGGAGCAGCCCTGCCTAGCGGCCAAAACGTTGCCGCGTTTCGCTCGTTTCACTTGCCTTTGGTTCGGATGTTCTCGGTGGTCGGGTTTGAGGTTTGAGGTTGAGGTTGGGCTTTGAGTGATCGTTGCCAGAAGATCCCTTGTGTTTCTTTGGTTGGGATCAAACTTACATATAAATGGACACGATTTGTTGGAACAACACGCGCACCGTGCTTGAGGACCACCCACCATCAGGGCAAAGCTGCGCCTTGAGAAATCATTGTTTGAGACTATCTGATGATGGCAGCCAGGCCGTTTTAGCTGAGCACGCCATAGCACCGAGGCAGTTGTGCCACACTGCAATCAAATCAATAGAGTATACCCGAACATTATGTCCCTGCCAAACTTGCTGGTGCGAATGTACTCCATCGCGCAAACAGCTTGGAATCGCAAGAAAGGATAAATCTGCAACTTGCTAGCCTTCTCCACATCTGCGTGCATCGGTGCAACACTGCGTTCTTTACTGTGATAATACTTGTCAGTACTACTGCCACCGGAGGATCTTCCTGCAGTCTGGGCTATTTTCATGCATTTCTGCACCATGCAATGGCCGGGTGCCGTGGTTGTGCCTGACCTGCGTTGGTGGTTGGTGCCCCAGCCGTGCCTCGTGTGCTGGGGCCAAACCAGCGGCTGCCCAATCAGCCTGCAAACCAGCGGTGGAGGCATCTCAGAGCATGCCGCTGCACACCCTTGCTGTCAAGCGGAGCGATGCGGGCAACCCTCGAAGCCACTGCGAACAGGGCAATCATTGATTGCAGGATCAACATCATTCCGTCACAGCTCTAGTGGCACATGCCCCGAACACGGAATCGGCACGAAAGGAAAGCTCAAAGTGCCATGGTTGTTGGGTGAATCGTCACCTATCTCGCTGCGAGCAAAATGTGCCAAAAAGTATGGGCTTGTCAGAATTCAGGTATAAGTATCAAGTATTGTATCGCGTCACCTTACGGGCATGCCTTGAACTGACCAGCGCTGCTGCGGCCACCTGCAACGAAGGCGTGAACCTGGCCGATTAGTGTCTCTTGGATGTGCGCTTAATGGGAGACAACCTTTGCCACTTCTTGACTGTGTGACTCCCAAGCAGGCAAATGTCGATTAGCCGGAGATAAGCAAACATCAAATGCAATGGCGCAATCGCGTGCATCGAGTGGCAGGGCAATGTAATGGCATGTAAGTCCGGGACGTCGAAAAGCGAAGACCGCACATGGCATTGACTGCCAATGGCCACGGTCAAACTCCGTGTGGAGGATGACCATGATCATGATTGAGGCCAATATGAAGGATTGAGTCCCGATCCCCATTCCCTGGCTGTCCAGTGCTGCGTTCCGCTTGATCTCCTTGCTATCTGACAGTGTTCTTTCCCCTTGCATCCACCCGTATGCCTCAGCATGTGGGTGTCCACGAGGCCCAGCTCTAGCAAGTACTGCGTGAGGAAGCGGCACTTCTGGCGGTGCTCCAGCTTGCGGCAACCCCAAACCAACCCGCTGGCTTCCTTTCAAATGCTATCAGGTGTCCCAAAGGTCGCACATTCTAAATGGGAGAAACTCACCAAGCACCACACAAAGCCAATCTAGTAGACTCACGAGAGCAGTGCCAAAACACGGCGACTTTCAGATCTGGTTGTTCGCGTTCAACTAGGCTGTGCTAAACTGGCCAGTAGTAGTTTTGGGCACTGCTCACATGCGAGCTACACTCTCGAACCTAATGGCCAGCTTTGCTTTGTCAAACCACAATGAACCTTCTGCAGCTAGCTTGTGCCCATGAAGCAGTTCCCCAATGCAAAAAGCTCGTTCCGCTGCCTTGAGGGTGTTTTTCTCCTGGTACCTGCAAAGGCACTGCCAGGTGCCATATGAAGTGGGGCCCCACTGTCAGCTTTGTCGCAAAAGCTGGTCTGCGCTTCGCTCATCCTTTCCTGCCCGCGTCACACACTGTGTGAGGGCACTGGTCCAAGAAGTGCACAGCAGTCGGCCGGCACAATCTGAACTCCAGAGCATTCAGAAGCGTCGCCTAAAAAGCTCGCGATTCTTGAGGCTCTTGCCCAATTGGCTCGTGCAACTAGTTTCGGGTCAGAAGCACTTGCGTTTTGCCAATGTGACAACTTCAGTCGCAAAACGGAAATCAAAGGCTAGTCCGACTCCCCTCCCCCGTTTCGCCGCAATCAACCCGGAGGCTCTGGCTCTGAGCTCGGGACCTCCATGGCCAGGATCCGCTCCTTGGAACATGCCTGAGCCATGCCATCGAGCTGCGCACTGCCCTGAAGCTAAGTTCCGGTCTCCCGTGAACCCGAAAGCGCTCTGTCTCAACAAATGGCAACCAGAACTGGCAGTTTGTTCATAACGGTACGGTGGAGCAGGCCCGGATTCCTGACGCAGCCAAGCACTTCGGAGTGCCTCTTGCGTCATGAGGACAAAGTCCCGCACATCCGGTGGCTCGATCTCCTCACAGACCCGTTGGCCACTCTATTTCGGGTGGTTGTGGAGAGTTCTCTGTCACCTAGGAGGGAGCTTTGCCCCAAATGACATTGGCCCCAGCAAACCTGGGCGCAAAATATTGATCTTCCAGAAAAGCCTCCTTTGCAACCGTCCCTGCCTCCCTGAGTCTGCCATTAACAGTGACATCCAAAAAACTGACGTCAAAGACAAAGCCAACGAGAACGTGACGTCAATCCCCGCGTCTCCTCGAACTTGGCGGCGGCGAAGAGGCACACGACCACCACCAGCTGCAGGTCCTTGCGCCTCACCTCCCGCAAAGCCAGGAAGCTGTCCAACAAGCTCACGGCCAGGAACAATGTCTCTGTCCTGCACGAGCTATGCAAAACAGCCAAGAAGAAACCACGGAAGCGGCCGCCCCTTTCGCGCCTTTTGCTCCCGACGTTTGGGGGGTTTTTGGTCTGGCCCATTTAAAGGGCTCGGTGGGTTTAGGGTGGGTTTGTTTAAGGTGCGCTTATTGTGGGGTTAGGGCGGTTTGGGGTGGTGCTTTTACATGACGCTGATGGAACCATTCCGATCCTGCGACATGGTTCGTAGCCGTGGTATGCAACTTGCAGTCTATGATTGTGTAAGTTGAAGACGCTGGTGCTGTCGCAACGCTTTCTGGACAGAACTCTTGCAACAAACGCTCTTGGAAGCTCTCGCAGGCGAAGCCTACGAAAACGCCACGCGGGCACGACTAAGTCTTGCGCGCCGAGCTGGCGCAGACAGAACTTTTTGCAAAAAACGTGCGCTCGGCACCACACATGTGACGACTGCCTTTCCAGACTTGCAAGTTTCATGCAAGGCAGCGCTATTGCGCAGCGCGCGCAGTCTGCAGGCTCCACGTGCAGTTTGCCGCGGGCAGAAGCTGAATTGCAACCTGGACACGGAAAACACCGGAAAGCTGGTGGCTGCGGCCAAAGCAAGCCGCGAAAGACCTTGCCGCGCGGTGTTGCTTAAACGGCCCGAGGGGAGGGTAAGGGAGACAAAAAGAGAAGGAGGAAGCAAAAGGACAAAGGACACAGGGAAAAGAATCGAAAAGGAACGGGAAGACGGCAAGCCCACAGCCAGAAACGTGCAAGCCAAAGAGCTTCTCGAAAGCGGAAGCTTAGACTCGCAGCCTGAGCACGACGTCTAACCAAAGCAACCTCTGAAAAAAGGCTGCATTTGCGCACATTGGCACGTTATTAAGGGTAGATTTAGGGTAGGCTTTGGGTGCCTCTAGGGGTAGGTTTAGGGTGGGTTTACGGTTGTTAGGTTTTGCGGTGGTTTAGCGTGGCTTTAGGGAGGTGGGTTTAGGGTGGGTCTAGGGTTGGTTTACGGTGAGTTTAGGGTGGGCTTTTGAGGGGTCAGGTCTGGTTTAGGGTTGGCTTAGGCTTAGGATGGGTTTTAGGGCACTTGCTTGCTTGCTGGCTCGCTTGACTGCTTGCTTGCTCGAATTCCAGGGGTCTGGAGAACATGATATGGAAACATACCCTCCCATCCACTAACAAGGCACCTGACAGGGGATCCCTTCAAGAGGAACTGATCTTCCAGGTACCCTTCCTCAGGTGCCATGTTAGTGGGAGGGAGGGTAATTCAGATTCTGAATGGCGTCTCTCAGTCCTCAGCCGATACTTGTCTTGCACCTGCCAAGCATGCAGTTGGCAATACAGTATGGGGGGGTCTGAGGGGATTGACTGGATCTTTCATGACATGGAGGGGCTGCTCCCTCAGAACAGCTGTGAAAAGCGGGTGTTTGAATTTGGCGTGCCCGACGAATGGCTGCCAAAAATAGATAGACCTTGCATGCAATTGCTGCGGGCCCGTGAAAACAGAGCGTGTGCCACTCTGCGATGCACCAAACATATTGGCGCTGAGGCAACCGAATGAATCTGAGATCTGACCTGACGCTGCAAGCACCCAGCCTCCACCAACCAATCCGCCGCCAAGGCCCGTTCCTCTGCATCCAGCTCCGGCTGGAACTGGCAGAGTTCAGAAATGCGCAACCTTTCACCAGTGGCAGGAGCAAGTGGGATATCCCATCAATGCCGATGCTCGGGTTGCCTGCTATTTCAAACAAGTGTAAAGAAAACTATGTCTGAGATTTGCTCGGTAGCATAATCAGTTCACCACCTGTCGAATGATGCGGCACTTTCCCTTCAATCAACAGACACCTTTTCGGCTGCAGTTCATGAGCTTGGTCGTTCCGTGAAAACAGCTCTAAGTGCGACAACAGAGAATTGGAAAGCTGACTCTGGAAATATCGCGCTATGCCGCCAAGCTAGCTGCTGAAAAATGTTGATCGCAAACAGCACACAGGAACGTAGAATGTAGGTGCAATAGCTCAAAGAGGACCTTCGTGTCTCCGCCTGGCCGTCAAAGATTCCCAGCGCCAAGCTAGCTCTGCACGCCCGTCAGCGCTTGACGCTCCAGCGTGTAGAAATTCAGGGCTCGATATAAGGAAGCAAGAACACTTTGGTCTTTGCCGCTCTGCAAGCCTCCGTTGCCGGTTTGCATCAACATGCCGGCTGATTTGCAACAAAAGCCGGAGGCTAGCCAAAGCACTCCTCGCTTGGAGGAAGCTTCTGTCTATTCTGTCTATCGACTGCTCATTCCTCTTCCATGGGTGCCGGGGTGTATCGATGTGCACGCGCGCCCGATGAGAAAGGCGGCTCATCCTGCAGAAAGTGACTGCTTCAAAAAAAATGAAACAAAATAACAGCAACACCAAGGGCGATGGAGAGATGTGGAAAGCAGCTAGAACAGCAACAGCATCACTGCCAACCAGGTTCAACATCAATGAAGCTCCTCCTGCGTATATGTTGAAGGAGAACTCACTCCAAAGGAGCACTATGATGGCAAAAGCAAGCATCAAAATCACGCGGGGAATGCGCCCGTTCCGCAGCAAGGTGCGAGGCGTGGAGTGGCTCCATCTACTTTCAAACCCCCCACGCATCTCTTGCTAAATGGCAAGGACTTTCCTTGCCCGCCAACCTTTTTTTCCCCGACAAGTTCCAGGCGCAATGCCAACCCGGGCTCAACTCCCCGTGAACGACTGGCTCGATTCCTCGTAGCCCCTGGAAAAGCGCTGGCCCATCGCCACAAGGCCCATAAAGCCTGCGCCGTGGGAACGATTGCTTTCGTCCATTTCGCTGCATGTTGCTCATGCAAGGATGTGTCTTGGCTCGGCCATCATGAATTCGTTGACCTGGACTTGTGCAAAACAAAAATAGCCGACACTGCAGAAGTTGTGTTTCTTTGCAAAAAGGCAATGAGATACGTTGCTGGTATTCGGCAAACAGTATGTAAAGCATTGCGAATTTGAATGGTGCTAATGCCGGGATGTGTTGTCTTGAAGAAATCCAACATGTCAAACATTATGCTTCTTCTTGGTCGGGCAACTTTGCCGACTAGCAAGCTGCATGATCATGTGCGTTTGTGCAGCTCAAGCAAACAAAACAGGCCATGTTTGGTGCGTGTGGGATGCTAGCAGTGATTGCTCTGAGACAAACCTCTGATACGTGTGCTGGAGATTGTGCATTCTGGAAATAAATTTGAAAAGGGTCAAGAAATGGTCCTGGCTTTGCATCCTGCTCCCCGAGTGATTGTCTGATCACTCGAAACCGTCAAACTTCAGACAAGTAGAAGGTGCGCCGCTGCCCAAGCTACCAAGCGGATGAACGGTCAGCGTCGTTCTCTTGCTTGGTTGAAACCACAGAAATGAAAACTGGGAACCGTGGCCACCCCCTACAGCTTCAGCAACTACGACGATCAGAAAATCGACAACCCTGTAGCCATTTGGACTGAAGAAATGGTGCCTCGGGCCTCCTGATCCCCCTCCTTTTTGACTGCAATAGCTCCACCCCTCCCAGTGTGACTACCTCAAAAGCTGGAAACCCCCCAGAAAAAGTTAGGGGGCGGTTTTCTGGGCCGAAGAAAAAACATCGAGGTGGGGCGGGGGGGGCTGGACGTGAGCCGGGCAGCTCATGGAGCCCAGCGCAAAGGCCGCCAGAAGCTCCGCCATGCGGTGGCTCTCCACCTGCACCCGGCGTGCCTGGGCCTCTGTACCCGTTGGGTTTATCAAGGGCAACCAATCGAAAGCTTTTGAGAGCCCCAACGCGGAGGTCCCAAAAACAAAGGGAAAAGGCCGCTGGTGGTGCATTCGGCTTCCGAGCAGAAGTCCCAAAAAGATATTTTGAATTCTGCACCTTCTGGAAAGGAAGACAGGTGCATGGAATTTATGATTCGGGTAGCTGCAGAGAGAAGAAGGCTAGGCTCTTGTTCGCCCGAGGGATGCCATGGTAGGTGGCAGAACAGGACGAGGGGATGATGGAAAGGCTGCGTGTATAGTCTGATCAGCCCAGAGCTCGAAAACATGCGCGTTGCCTGCAACGCTTCAGTGCTATGGAGCCTGCGTTCTTTGGGGATGGAGCCCTGGCAAAGCGAATTTGGTGCAAACAAGCGAGTTTCACATTCAAACAAATCGTTACGATCTCAAAAACCACATAGGAACAGCAAAATGAAAACAACGGCGATGAGCGCCCACTGACTGGGTCGGCAAACGCCCCCTGAGTTGGCCGCGCTCTTAGCGCGGTCTTTCAGCTCATGGAACTTCTCTTCCAAGGCATCAAGGCCTGGCACACGGGAAGCATCAAGGCCTTCGCAATCTTGCAAGCTTGGACGTTGAATGATCCAAAATCCCAAGCTTTTCAGCAAATACCTTCGCACAGCCTTGGATTGGCAACTGAGCCAGAATTCGGCGATGCAGAGCTGGCAACTGCAGTTTCACATACCATGTAATGAAAAAGGATTCCATGACCCTCTGATTCCAGCAAACTGATTCTTCTGTCAGGTCCTGTTCCTTGCAGAAAGTGGCACGCCGATTCGTGTAGCATAGTGCAGCCCAGAACTACCTTGTTGCTGTTGAGCTTGGCGAGTGCTGACAATCCTTGCCAGTTGCCAGCTATGAAAACATCAATCCCTGCCTTGCATTCCGTTCATGCCGTATTTGCTGACGGCGTACGGCGATACCGTCTGCATGTGGGCCTGCCACGAGGTAAGAAGTGACTTGCTGCTTAAGCAAAAGGATACTCTCTTACGCGAAATCATCCGCTAATAATAATAATAATAATAACAATAATAATAATAATAATAATAGGTACCCTTTTCGCGCCCCGCACCACTGTTTTTGTCCCCAATCTCCTGCCCCAGCCGCGCCCAGGTCAATCTGCTCTCGGCTCCGAGGGGGCTGGGGGGGGGGGGGGGTGGCAGGGCGCGAAAAGGGAGTATACCGAATAATATATACATATATATACACAGTTATATACTGTTATATACAGTTATATACACATATAATCTATTCATATGTTTAAAGTATTTCTATAAATGTGCTCAAAGAAGCCTTGCTGCGGGTCCATGGCCTCCAGGTAGCGCACGCGCGTGCGCACGCCGTTCGGGCCGCAGCTCACTGAGCAGTCGCCCCATCCGCGCCAGTCTGACCAGGCGCCTGGGAGTGGAGCCGTCAACACAAGCGTTGAGCACAAGGCCACATACAAAAACGATTTGTACAGCTTACCTAAGCAAAGCAGCTGCACCAGAGCAGGGTGATTTCTGACTAATTGTTCCGTTTAGTTGTTTTGTATGTGTTGCGAAGAGAACGATCCAAGGGTTCGCCTTCCTTCAGTTTCTGACAAATCTCAAGGTCCAGCCACAAATCCCTCACGAGTGAGAATGACACACGTGTTGTCTGAAATGTTTGTTCAAGGCGCAGAAGGTGGGGGTGTGGCAAATCCGGCTGCAGTTGGAGATCTCCTCCGCGTACCTCTGCTGGCAGACTTTGCCGCCGCAATCTGCTTGCACCCGCACCTTGGCGCAAGCCGCACTGATCAGCTGACCAACAAAAGACCTGATGCGTTTGCTCAAGTACCTCAGGATACGCCGGCTTCGCCCAAGTTGCACATTGACAGCATGCAAGTGTTGGCTGAGATGAACCGAGTCCCAGAGTTCAAGGAGCTGCTGATGCATTCATCAAAGCACGCACGACGGTC
>CAUJNA010003485.1:167500-177500 GCA_963377175.1 Effrenium voratum
TACATACATACATACATACATACATACATACATACATTACATACATACATACATACATACATACATACATACATACATACATACATACATACATTACATACATACATACATACATACATACATACATACATACATACATACATACATACATACATACATACATACATACATACATACATACATACATACATACATACATACATACATACATACATACATACATACATACATACATACATACATACATTACATACATACATACATACATACATACATACATACATACATACATACATACATACATACATACATACATACATACGAGAGACGGGGATTGGGGAGAGAGTGGCTTGGGGGGATTGGGAGGATGGGGAGCGGAGAGAGAGGACGACAGAACACACCAGGGAGACAAGGGAGAGAGGAAGCAGGAAAAAAGGAAGAGGACAATGTCGGCGGACTGAGCTGGAGGCTCTAAAGTTGTTGTTGCGGTTGTTGTTGTTGCTGTTGTTGTTGTTGGTGTTGGTGTTGGTGTTGGTGTTGGTGTTGGTGTTGGTGTTGCTCTTGTTCTAGTTATTGAATTTGTTCTTGTTCTTGTTCTTGTTCTTGTTCTTGTTCTTGTTCTTGTTCTTGTTTGTTGTTGTTTCTTGTTCTTGTTCTTGTTTGTTGTTGTTTGTTGCTGTTTGTTGTTGTTTGTTGTTGTTTGTTGTTGTTTGTTGTTGTTTGTTGTTGTTTGTTGTTTGTTGTTGTTTGTTGTTGTTTGTTGTTGTTTGTTGTTGTTTGTTGTTGTTTGTTTGTTGTTTGTTTGTTGTTTGTTGTTTGTTGTTTGTTGCGTGTTAGTTGTTGTTTGTTGTTTGTTGTTTGTTGTTTGTTTGTTTTTTGTTGTTTGTTGTTTGTTGTTTGTTGTTTGTTGTTTGTTGCTTTTGTTGTTTTTGTTGTTTTTGTTGTTTTTGTTGTTTTTGTTGCTTTTGTTGCTTTTGTTGTTTTTGTTGTGGTTGTTGTTTTTGTTGTGGTTGTTGTTTTGTTGTGGTTGTTGTTTTGTTGTTTTTGTTGTTTTGTTGTTTTTGTTGTTTTTGTTGTTTTTGTTGTTTTTCTTGTTTTGGTTGTTTTGGTTGTTTTGGTTGGTTTGGCTGTTTTGGTTGCTTTGGTTGTTTTGGTTGTTTTGGTTGCTTTGGTTGTTTTGGTTGTTGTGGTTGTTTTGGTTGTTTTGGTTGTTTTGGTTGTTTTCTTGTTGTTGTTGTTGTTGGTTGTTGGTTGTTTTTGTTGTTGTTCTTCTTGTTGTTGTTGTTCTTGTTCTTGTTCTTGTTCTTGTTCTAGTTCTTGTTCTTTTCTTGTTATTGTTCTTGTTCTTGTTCTTGTTCTTTGTTGTTGTTTGTTGTTGTTTGTTGTTGTTTGTTGTTGTTTGTTGTTGTTTGTTGTTGTTTGTTGTTGTTTGTTGTTGTTTGTTGTTGTTTGTTGTTGTTGTTGTTGTTGGTTGTTGGTTGTTGGTGGTTGGTTGTTGTTTGTTGTTTGTTGTTTGTTGTTTGTTGTTTGTTGTTTGTTGTTTGTTGGTTGTTGGTTGTTGTTTGTTGTTTGTTGTTTGTTGTTTGTTGTTTATTATTTATTGTTTGTTGTTTGTTGTTTGTTTTTGTTGTTTGTTGTTTGTTGTTTGTTGTTTGTTGTTTGTTGTTTGTTGGTTGTTTGTTTGTTGTTGTTTGTTGTTGTTTGTTGTTGTTGTTGTTGTTGTTGTTATTGTTTTTTGGTTGTTTTTGTTGTTTTTGTTGTGTTTGTTGCTTTTGTTGTTTTTGTTGTTCTTGTTGTTGTTTGTTGTTGTTTGTCGTTGTTTGTCGTTGTTTGTTGTTGTTTGTTGTTGTTTGTTGTTGTTTGTTGTTGCTTGTTGTTGCTGCTGCTGCTGTTGTTGCTGTTGTTGCTGTTGTTGTTGTTGGTGTTGTTGGTGTTGTTGGTGTTTGGTGTTGTTGGTCTTGTTGGTGTTGTTGGTGTTGTTGGTGTTGTTGGTGTTGTTGGTGTTGTTGGTGTTGTTGGTGTTGTTGGTGTTGTTGGTGTTGTTGGTGTTGTGTTGGTGTTGTGTTGGTGTTGTGTTGGTGTTGTTGGTGTTGTTGGTGTTGTTGGTGTTGTTGTTGGTGTTGTTGGTGTTGTTGGTGTTGTTGTTGGTGTTGTTGGTGTTGTTGGTGTTGTTGGTGTTGTTGGTGTTGTTGGTGTTGTGTTGGTGTTGTGTTGGTGTTGTTGGTGTTGTTGGTGTTGTTGGTGTTGTTGTTGGTGTTGTTGGTGTTGTTGGTGTTGTTGTTGGTGTTGTTGGTGTTGTTGGTGTTGTTGGTGTTGTTGGTGTTGTTGGTGTTGTTGTTGCCGGTTCAGCAGGTGCCTGGAAGATCTCTGCATCTTCCTCCTCATACCTCCTCCACCGGAGGGTTCCATCCCACTCCCAGCGATCCCACCACGACCGCCAGTCCGCCAACTCATCCTGAGCTTCACGCAGCTGACTCTGCGTTTCCCGGACCTGCAGGCCCCCAAACCATTCGTCCAGGCAGCGGGAGAGGTCCAGCGACAAAGGCTGCGCCTGCTGCAAGGAGAAACGGTAGCCGGCAGCACGGTACACGTGTCGGAGTCATAGCTCGTCCAAAACTGCAGCCCGGGCTTTGACGATCTGCTTTTGAAGCAGATCGTCCAGGCCAGAGCTTGGGCTGACATTGGCGAGCTTGTGCAAAGCGCGCGCCTCGCGCTCAAGCAAGCGGACAGCTGCGTGGGTTGGAGCTCCGACGACATAGCCTTCGCGTCCAAAAAAGCGCTGCAGCAAAGGACGAATGACTTTCATGTAGGCCCACGTCTTGCCGGATCCGCCCGCTCCCAACCAAAGGCAGTTGCAGCGCTCGTCGGCCTGTTCGCGGTGGTGTTGTTGTTGTGGTGGTGCTGTTGCGGCGGTGGTGTTTGTTGTTGGTTGTGGTTGTGGTTGTGGTCGCGGTCGTCGTCGTCGTCACTGTTGCCGTTGCTGTTGCTGTCGCTGCTGTTGTTGCTGTTGCTGTCGCTGTTGCTGCTGTTGTTGTTGCTGCTGTTGTTGCTGCTGCTGTTGCTGCTGCTCTTGCTGCTGTTTGCGCTGTTGCTGTTGCTGCTGTTGCTGCTGCTGCTGCTGCTGTTGCTGCTGTTGCTGCTGCTGCCGCTGTTGCTGTTGCTGTTGATGGTTGCTGGTTGGTGGTTGTTAGTTGGTTGTTTGTTTGTTGTTTGTTGTTGGTTGTTGGTTGTTGGTTGTTGTTTGTTGGTTGTTAACTGTTGGTTCTTGGTTTTGGGTTGTGGTGGGCTGCGGGCTGTCGGCTGTGGGCTGCGGGCTGTCGCCTGTCGGCTGTTGGTTGTCGGCTGTCGGCTGTCGGCCGCCGGCTGCCGGCTGTCGGCTGTCGGCTGTCGGCTGTCGGCTGTCGGCTGTCGGCTGTCGGCCGTCGGCCGTCGACCGTCGGCCGTCGGCTGTCGGCTGCTCGGTTCTCGGTTCTGGGATCTGGGTTCTGGGTTCTGGGTTCTGGGTTCTTGGTTCTTGGTTCCTGGTTCTTGGTTCCTGGTTCTTGTTTTGGTTCTTGGTTCTTGGTTCTTGGTTGCTGGTTGTTTGGTGTGTGTTCTGTGGTGCGTAGTGTGTGTGGTGTGTGGTGTGTGGTGTGTGTGTGTGGTGTGTGGTGCGTGGTGTGTGGTGTGTGGTGTGTGGTGTGTGGTTGTGTTGCGTTGCGTGTTGTGTTGCGCGTTGCGCGTTGTGTGTTGTGTGTTGTGTGTTGGTTCTTGATTGTTGGTTGTTGGTTGTTGGGTGTTGGTTGTTGTTTGTTGTTTGTTGTTTGTCGTTTGTTGTTTGTAGCGCGTTGGTTCTTGGTTCTTGATTGTTGGTTGTTGGTTGTTGGTTGTTGGTTGTTGGTTGTTGTTTGTTGTTTGTTGTTTGTCGTTTGTTGTTTGTAGTGCGTTGGTTCTTGGTTCTTGGTTGTTGTCTGTCGTTTGTTGATTGTTGATTGTTGATTGTTGCTTGTTGCTTGTTGAGTGTTGTTTGTTTTTTTTGTTGTTTGTTGTTTGTTGTTTGTTGTTTGTTGGTTGTTGGTTGTTGGTTGTTAGTTGTTGGTTGTTGGTTGTTGGGTTGCTGGGTTGTTGGTTGTTGGGCTGCGGTTGCCGTCATGATTTTGGTTCTGGTTGTGGTTGCGGTTGCGGTTGCGGTCGCGGTCGTGGTTGTGGTTGTGGTTGCGGTCGTGGTTGTGGTCGCGGTCGTGGTCGTGGTCGTGGTCGTGGTCGTAGTTGTGGTTGTGGTTGTGGTTGCGTTTGCGGTTGTGGTTGTTGGCCGTTGGTTGTTGGTTGTTGGTTGTTGGTTGTTGGTTGTTGGTGGTTGGTTGTTGGTTGTTGGATTTTGGTGTTCTTGTTGTTGTTGGCGCTCGGCTGTTAAGCCGCCCCCAGCAGGCGCGTCACTTTTGAGATCGCACTCGTAGCAATCTCCCACGCCTGCCACGCGGGCACCAAATCGCAGTTCCACATTTGGTCCACGAAGGCATTCCTTTCGCACGTTCCACATCACTTGTGATGTCACATTAGTAGATATCCGCTACACCTGCCACGCGCGCGTTGCTCAAATGCACCCATGCCTGGCACATGGTAAGCACACCCGCCCACGCGCGTGTCGCTCAAATGTACCCATGCCTGGCACATGGTAAGCACACCCGCCCACTCAAATGCACCCATGAGCGCATGGTAAGCACACCCGCTCGCGCGTAGTGCACCCATGCCTGGCACATGGTAAGCACACCCGCCCACGCGTGTGTCGCTCAAATGCACCCATGCCTGGCACATGGTAAGCACACCTGCCCACGCGTGTGTCGCTCAAATGCACCCATGCCTGGCACATGGTAAGCACACCCGCCCACGCGCATGTCGCTCGAATGCACCCATGCCTGGCACATGCTACTCACACCCGCCCACGCGCGTGTCGCTCAAATGCACCCGTGCCTGGCGCATGGTAAGCACGCCCCCCCACGCGCATGTCTTCTTCCTCTACGCGCTAGTCGTCTTCTTCTACGTGGTCTTCTTCCTCTGCGTGCTCGTCGTCTTCTTCTGGGCGGTCTTCTTCCTCTACGTTCTCGTCGTCTTCTTCTACGTGGTCTTCATCCTCTACGTGCTCTTGTTCCTCTACGTGCTCTTCTTCCTCTACGCGCTCGTCGTCTTCCTCTACGTGCTCTTCGTCCTCGTCTACGTGTTCTTCTTCGTCTGCGTGTTTTTCGCGTGCCTTGGCGTCCTCTTTGTGCTCGTGTGCCTTGGCGCTGGTTGTTTGTTGTTGGTTGTTTCTTGTTTTTTGTTGGTTATTGCTTGTTTCTTGTTTGTTGTTGGTTCTTGTTGTTTCTTGTTTGTTGTTGGTTCTTTGTTGCTTCTTGTTTGTTGTCGTTTCTTGGTGGGTTGTGTTGTTGCTGCCCTTTCATCTGAGGCAAAAACGCGATGGAAGAATATATTCTATGTGCCCCGCCATCATTTTCACACTCTTGGACACAACGATTTAGATATCAAAAACGCCAAAAACGCTGGGTTTTTGCATGATCGGACTTAAATCACCGAATTTCAGCGGACAACCCTTGTGGGGGCGGCTGGACAGCCGACGGCCTTGATGTTGTTGTCGTTGTTGTTGTTGTTGTTGTTGTTGTTGTTGCTGCTGCTGCTGCTGCTGCTGCTGCTGCTGCTGCTGCTGCTGCTGCTGCTGCTGCTGTTGTTGTTGTTCTTACTATCATTGTGTATTGTTATTACTAATTAGTATTGTTGGTTCTTTTTTTTAATCATAATACTACTAGGTCCGCCGATCTGCCCATTTCAAGGCTGAGCTGCTGGGGAAATGGGGAAATGCCACGAATCCGAGTCTACCACTTGCCATACGTACAATGAGCATCAATGGAGCTTTGGCCCGTTGAAGAGATGTGGGTGTGAAATTTAATTGGGGACTCTATGGTGGAAATCATTTATGTGGGGAGTTGTGTCCACCAATTATTTGAAGTGTGTTCTCCATGAAAATGCATCGCCGTGTGAAACCATGTGTGAGCAGGCGCAGGAGGACAAGAGATGAAGCGGAGGAGTGACCCCACAAGCTGCAGTCACACTCAAGGAATATTTGCCCCTCGAGGCTGCTGCCCCCCCCCCCCCCCGGCTCGCTTCGATCGCTCCTCTGGCGCACCTTCTGCCCGCTGCCGCAGGTGGCAGAGCAAGCGCCCCAGGGGTGCCAGGTGCTCACCTGAACTAACTTGCCCAGGCTGTCTCTCCCACGAGTCAAACCAAAGGCACATGGGTGTCCTTGTGTTGGTTCATTCCACATGAAGGGTTAGACATTTGATCGATGCTCTTACAGCTGTTCTAAACTGGGGGACAAAAAACTGGAGATGAGGAAATCACCGTTGCTTGTACGATTGATCTTGAAACCGTAAGACCTCCGAAAACAATGCTTAAACTTGAAATCCAGCTCTGACAAAAGGCCACCATGCCCAGCCTCACAATCCACCGGCACACCCCCAGAGCAATGGGGGCCGTCCGGACAAGGTGATGTCTGCTTCAGCGGACCCTCGCACCACCTGCCCATCTCCTGCACAATCGCAGTGGCAAGGCCAGGCAACGTGCACCCAGGCCCCAAGCCGGCAAAAGGCCCCCACTGCAAAAAGGCCCATCGGAAGCAAAGATATCTTTGAAACTTTGCTCACGATCTTTGCTCAATTGAAAGCCGTGCCGCAAATCTGTCAGTTTAGTCCCTTCGAGACGGGTTGCCACTTCGGCACTGTGATCTACGCTTCGATTCCGCTCCTTGCCATGCACTGCGATGACACGACTCCGGCGCTTGATGCCCTGGCAGGGCGTGGTGCAGCCGCTCCACTGCTGCCACTCTCCGAAGACCTCGCGCAGTCCGTCACTCCCTTACACTCCCTTGCTGGGGCGTTCCCAGAAAGGCCATGGGCGAAAGGCTGTGTTTTGCTTTCGGCTGGTGTCTAAGAGGGTGAGAGCCGGGGTTCGCATGGGCTTTGGCTCATATTGGTTCCAGGTCGACCATCGCAGCAATTGGGCCAGGTGGCACAGTCCACATTGGGCCCGCAGGCGACGCGCTCATTGCAGGAGGCATGCTCCATGGACATTCCTGGCACTCGTGGGATGCTCGCCCTGTCTGTTTGCCCTTCTGAAGCAGATTCCTGTTCTGGGGAAAACATGTCGGCCTGGTTTGAAGGCTCCACCTCACTCCAACCGCCGGCCCGCCCCGCCTATCGCAGGCTTGCCACATTCGTTGGCCTTGCGCTGGATGGTTCGATGCCGCCAGGTGATGCCACCGTCACAGGTCTTGGTGCAGGCCTGCGGAGGCCGCAAGCAACGGCTTGGAAAGGCCGCAGAACTTTCTCTTGGAAAGTCTGAAACACGGAGCGAAGCACTCTTCTCTCCCCAAGCTCGTCTCCCGGTAGCCTCCCAGTTGCTCCAGTCACTCCACAGCGCATCTATGCAAGCACCGGAGGAGCAAGGTTGCCTCAGGACAAACGGCTCAGGCTTTCATGGCGGTCCCAACAAGCAGTCCAAAGTCCAACGGGCCGCACCTCTGCAGCTTTCGGAGGTAGTAATCGTCAACATGACATGCTATGATGTGCCACGTCAGCTCAGGATTAGGATTGTGGGAGACATGCCTGAAGATTGAATGAAATGGTAATAGGCAATCATATTGCATTCTAAGATCCTTTACTTGCCAAGCAGCGTGTTGCAGGGTGCGATCTCCTCTTTGTTTACAGGGTCGCACGCTCGTCCTGACGGCCAGCTGTCAAAGACTCCACTGCCTCCAGCCCAAATCGCCTATTGCCCAAATGTTTGGTTCCCTTCCCAGTTCTTAGAAAGACTCAGATTGGGACACACCACTTCCCACACTTCCCAGTGTCTCCACCACTCTCTCCACACCTGGCAACTGTCCCCTCGCCTCCTGGGGAGGGCATCTGCTGAATGGTCCGGTCGCGCGTGCGCTGGCCGCCGTCGCACTCGCAGGTGCAGCCCGACCAGTGGGACCACTGCGACCACTGGCAATCTGCAGGGCCCGGGCACTGCCCTGACGCCAAGGCCGAATCTGAGGAGCTCAAAGATCATTGGAAATGCAGAAATCGACGGGGCATGAAAGAAGCGCCGAAGAAAACTGGTGAGATTGAAAAGGCCAAAGCAAAAAGCCAAGCATGCAGTCCTGCATCCTGCCTGCCTTGCCTTGCCTTGCCTTGCCTTGCCTTGCCTTGCCTTGCCTTGCCTTGCCTTGCCTTGCCTTGCCTTGCCTTGCCTTGCCTTGCCTTGCCTTGCCTGCTTGCCTTGCCTTGCCTTGCCTTGCCTTGCCTTGCCTTGCCTGCTTGCTTGCCTTGCCTTGCCTTGCTTGCTTGCCTGCTTGCCTTGCCTTGCCTTGCCTTGCTTGCTTGCTTGCCTTGCCTTGCCTTGCCTTGCCTTGCCTTGCCTTGCCTTGCCTTGCCTTGCCTTGCCTTGCCTTGCCTTGCCTTGCCTTGCCTTGCCTTGCCTTGCCTTGCCTTGCCTTGCCTTGCCTGCCTGTGAATCAGCAACTTAAGCAACAGAAGATTGAGCCTGTCATCTAGCGGCATGAGTCACAGCAAGCGAGATTTGATTCCACACAACACACACACACCCACCCACCCACCCACCCACCCACCCACCCACCCACGCACGCGAGCGAGCACGAGCGAGCGCGCGCGCGCGCAAACGCGCGCACGCGCGCACGCGCACACGCGCGCACGCGCGCACGCGCGCACACGCGCACATGCGCACACGCGCACACGCGCACGCCCACGCACACGCACACGCACACGCACACGCACACGCACACCCACACCCACACCCACCCACACACACACACACACAGTCACATTCATGAGTGAAGGTGGCGTAGACTGTTTCGGCCTGCGTTCACCCTGCACCCCGGGGGGAGCGTGAGTAACAGGTTTAACGAATACGCCTCATGCAATCCAAGGAGCCACCGTGTTTCAGCCCTTGCAACAATACCAACCAGCACTCTGCAGGCTTACAAGTTTGCTTTGCGAGCTATGCACGCCACCTCCGAACGAATGCGATTTAGACTGTTGGACTCCCCCGAAGACCTGTGCTGTACATGTCACAACTTGCACAGGCAGCGCTTCCTTCAAAGCAAAAAACGCAAGGATGATCACAAATTCGATGATAATCCATAACATGAATCATTCGCGAACACTCTTTGCACTCATGCTTTTGTGCTCCGTGCCAAGGCTGCGGGGCCTCCGGTCCCGCTCGAGCTTGAGGCACATTCCCGGCTCTCCGCCAAGAGGTTGGTGCAGCCAATGCCGCCCCCGGAGGCAGTCTGCTGAATGTAGCCTCAAAGTGGCATTGGCCGCTCTTCTTCTTTTCTCGCGTCCGCAGTTTAGTAACGCCCCAGCTTTGCCCTTGGTACTGAGAGTTCTCCAGGTGTTGGCTGCTGAAGCCACCACTATTTACATCTTGGCAAAAGAGAGAGGTAAATCCATTTGCAGGTGCCACATGTGCCGGCCAAACACCAAATAGAAGCTACGATTGCTCTCTTGCCTGTCTGCATGTACATCTGGATTCAAACGAAAAGCTTGGTCACAACCCATCCCCAATGCAACTTGCTGATGCCAACTGCCAGTCTCGTCAGTAGTTGCGGTTGTATTTGGGAATTGGAAAACGCCTAGAAGCCTGTTTGCAGCCAGGCAGCGGCTCCTCACTTGAGACCCTCGGCCGCAAGAATTGGAACAAAAGCCCCACTCCTTCCACGGGCTGACCTGGCCGAAGAACAGGATCGTGGAGACTCACTGGCCGCCAACGCCCCTCAACCGCAAAAGGCTCCACAGCGCGCCTCGCAGGACTGCATGTTGCACGGCGACTCATTGCACCCGCGGATCTCCTCCAACTCTGGTGGGCAGGCCTGGAGCATGGCCGGGAAGGGGCAAGCAGACAAAGGCAGCCTGAATCCGAGGATGGGCATAGAGAAAACTTCTTCAGCTTGGCCTGGCCTGGCCAC
>CAUJNA010003485.1:191001-198501 GCA_963377175.1 Effrenium voratum
TGTTGTTTGTTGTTTATTATTTATTGTTTGTTGTTTGTTGTTTGTTTTTGTTGTTTGTTGTTTGTTGTTTGTTGTTTGTTGTTTGTTGTTTGTTGGTTGTTTGTTTGTTGTTGTTTGTTGTTGTTTGTTGTTGTTGTTGTTGTTGTTGTTATTGTTTTTTGGTTGTTTTTGTTGTTTTTGTTGTGTTTGTTGCTTTTGTTGTTTTTGTTGTTCTTGTTGTTGTTTGTTGTTGTTTGTCGTTGTTTGTCGTTGTTTGTTGTTGTTTGTTGTTGTTTGTTGTTGTTTGTTGTTGCTTGTTGTTGCTGCTGCTGCTGTTGTTGCTGTTGTTGCTGTTGTTGTTGTTGGTGTTGTTGGTGTTGTTGGTGTTTGGTGTTGTTGGTCTTGTTGGTGTTGTTGGTGTTGTTGGTGTTGTTGGTGTTGTTGGTGTTGTTGGTGTTGTTGGTGTTGTTGGTGTTGTTGGTGTTGTTGGTGTTGTGTTGGTGTTGTGTTGGTGTTGTGTTGGTGTTGTTGGTGTTGTTGGTGTTGTTGGTGTTGTTGTTGGTGTTGTTGGTGTTGTTGGTGTTGTTGTTGGTGTTGTTGGTGTTGTTGGTGTTGTTGGTGTTGTTGGTGTTGTTGGTGTTGTGTTGGTGTTGTGTTGGTGTTGTTGGTGTTGTTGGTGTTGTTGGTGTTGTTGTTGGTGTTGTTGGTGTTGTTGGTGTTGTTGTTGGTTGTTGGTGTTGTGGGTGTTGTTGGTGTTGTTGGTGTTGTTGGTGTTGTTGGTGTTGTTGGTGTTGTTGGTGTTGTTGGTGTTGTTGGTGTTGTTGGTGTTGTTGGTGTTGTTGGTGTTGTTGGTGTTGTTGGTGTTGTTGGTGTTGTTGGGGTTGTTGGTGTTGTTGGTGTTGTTGGTGTTGTTGGTGTTGTTGGTGTTGTTGGTGTTGTTGTTGCCGGTTCAGCAGGTGCCTGGAAGATCTCTGCATCTTCCTCCTCATACCTCCTCCACCGGAGGGTTCCATCCCACTCCCAGCGATCCCACCACGACCGCCAGTCCGCCAACTCATCCTGAGCTTCACGCAGCTGACTCTGCGTTTCCCGGACCTGCAGGCCCCCAAACCATTCGTCCAGGCAGCGGGAGAGGTCCAGCGACAAAGGCTGCGCCTGCTGCAAGGAGAAACGGTAGCCGGCAGCACGGTACACGTGTCGGAGTCATAGCTCGTCCAAAACTGCAGCCCGGGCTTTGACGATCTGCTTTTGAAGCAGATCGTCCAGGCCAGAGCTTGGGCTGACATTGGCGAGCTTGTGCAAAGCGCGCGCCTCGCGCTCAAGCAAGCGGACAGCTGCGTGGGTTGGAGCTCCGACGACATAGCCTTCGCGTCCAAAAAAGCGCTGCAGCAAAGGACGAATGACTTTCATGTAGGCCCACGTCTTGCCGGATCCGCCCGCTCCCAACCAAAGGCAGTTGCAGCGCTCGTCGGCCTGTTCGCGGTGGTGTTGTTGTTGTGGTGGTGCTGTTGCGGCGGTGGTGTTTGTTGTTGGTTGTGGTTGTGGTTGTGGTCGCGGTCGTCGTCGTCGTCACTGTTGCCGTTGCTGTTGCTGTCGCTGCTGTTGTTGCTGTTGCTGTCGCTGTTGCTGCTGTTGTTGTTGCTGCTGTTGTTGCTGCTGCTGTTGCTGCTGCTCTTGCTGCTGTTTGCGCTGTTGCTGTTGCTGCTGTTGCTGCTGCTGCTGCTGCTGTTGCTGCTGTTGCTGCTGCTGCCGCTGTTGCTGTTGCTGTTGATGGTTGCTGGTTGGTGGTTGTTAGTTGGTTGTTTGTTTGTTGTTTGTTGTTGGTTGTTGGTTGTTGGTTGTTGTTTGTTGGTTGTTAACTGTTGGTTCTTGGTTTTGGGTTGTGGTGGGCTGCGGGCTGTCGGCTGTGGGCTGCGGGCTGTCGCCTGTCGGCTGTTGGTTGTCGGCTGTCGGCTGTCGGCCGCCGGCTGCCGGCTGTCGGCTGTCGGCTGTCGGCTGTCGGCTGTCGGCTGTCGGCTGTCGGCCGTCGGCCGTCGACCGTCGGCCGTCGGCTGTCGGCTGCTCGGTTCTCGGTTCTGGGATCTGGGTTCTGGGTTCTGGGTTCTGGGTTCTTGGTTCTTGGTTCCTGGTTCTTGGTTCCTGGTTCTTGTTTTGGTTCTTGGTTCTTGGTTCTTGGTTGCTGGTTGTTTGGTGTGTGTTCTGTGGTGCGTAGTGTGTGTGGTGTGTGGTGTGTGGTGTGTGTGTGTGGTGTGTGGTGCGTGGTGTGTGGTGTGTGGTGTGTGGTGTGTGGTTGTGTTGCGTTGCGTGTTGTGTTGCGCGTTGCGCGTTGTGTGTTGTGTGTTGTGTGTTGGTTCTTGATTGTTGGTTGTTGGTTGTTGGGTGTTGGTTGTTGTTTGTTGTTTGTTGTTTGTCGTTTGTTGTTTGTAGCGCGTTGGTTCTTGGTTCTTGATTGTTGGTTGTTGGTTGTTGGTTGTTGGTTGTTGGTTGTTGTTTGTTGTTTGTTGTTTGTCGTTTGTTGTTTGTAGTGCGTTGGTTCTTGGTTCTTGGTTGTTGTCTGTCGTTTGTTGATTGTTGATTGTTGATTGTTGCTTGTTGCTTGTTGAGTGTTGTTTGTTTTTTTTGTTGTTTGTTGTTTGTTGTTTGTTGTTTGTTGGTTGTTGGTTGTTGGTTGTTAGTTGTTGGTTGTTGGTTGTTGGGTTGCTGGGTTGTTGGTTGTTGGGCTGCGGTTGCCGTCATGATTTTGGTTCTGGTTGTGGTTGCGGTTGCGGTTGCGGTCGCGGTCGTGGTTGTGGTTGTGGTTGCGGTCGTGGTTGTGGTCGCGGTCGTGGTCGTGGTCGTGGTCGTGGTCGTAGTTGTGGTTGTGGTTGTGGTTGCGTTTGCGGTTGTGGTTGTTGGCCGTTGGTTGTTGGTTGTTGGTTGTTGGTTGTTGGTTGTTGGTGGTTGGTTGTTGGTTGTTGGATTTTGGTGTTCTTGTTGTTGTTGGCGCTCGGCTGTTAAGCCGCCCCCAGCAGGCGCGTCACTTTTGAGATCGCACTCGTAGCAATCTCCCACGCCTGCCACGCGGGCACCAAATCGCAGTTCCACATTTGGTCCACGAAGGCATTCCTTTCGCACGTTCCACATCACTTGTGATGTCACATTAGTAGATATCCGCTACACCTGCCACGCGCGCGTTGCTCAAATGCACCCATGCCTGGCACATGGTAAGCACACCCGCCCACGCGCGTGTCGCTCAAATGTACCCATGCCTGGCACATGGTAAGCACACCCGCCCACTCAAATGCACCCATGAGCGCATGGTAAGCACACCCGCTCGCGCGTAGTGCACCCATGCCTGGCACATGGTAAGCACACCCGCCCACGCGTGTGTCGCTCAAATGCACCCATGCCTGGCACATGGTAAGCACACCTGCCCACGCGTGTGTCGCTCAAATGCACCCATGCCTGGCACATGGTAAGCACACCCGCCCACGCGCATGTCGCTCGAATGCACCCATGCCTGGCACATGCTACTCACACCCGCCCACGCGCGTGTCGCTCAAATGCACCCGTGCCTGGCGCATGGTAAGCACGCCCCCCCACGCGCATGTCTTCTTCCTCTACGCGCTAGTCGTCTTCTTCTACGTGGTCTTCTTCCTCTGCGTGCTCGTCGTCTTCTTCTGGGCGGTCTTCTTCCTCTACGTTCTCGTCGTCTTCTTCTACGTGGTCTTCATCCTCTACGTGCTCTTGTTCCTCTACGTGCTCTTCTTCCTCTACGCGCTCGTCGTCTTCCTCTACGTGCTCTTCGTCCTCGTCTACGTGTTCTTCTTCGTCTGCGTGTTTTTCGCGTGCCTTGGCGTCCTCTTTGTGCTCGTGTGCCTTGGCGCTGGTTGTTTGTTGTTGGTTGTTTCTTGTTTTTTGTTGGTTATTGCTTGTTTCTTGTTTGTTGTTGGTTCTTGTTGTTTCTTGTTTGTTGTTGGTTCTTTGTTGCTTCTTGTTTGTTGTCGTTTCTTGGTGGGTTGTGTTGTTGCTGCCCTTTCATCTGAGGCAAAAACGCGATGGAAGAATATATTCTATGTGCCCCGCCATCATTTTCACACTCTTGGACACAACGATTTAGATATCAAAAACGCCAAAAACGCTGGGTTTTTGCATGATCGGACTTAAATCACCGAATTTCAGCGGACAACCCTTGTGGGGGCGGCTGGACAGCCGACGGCCTTGATGTTGTTGTCGTTGTTGTTGTTGTTGTTGTTGTTGTTGTTGCTGCTGCTGCTGCTGCTGCTGCTGCTGCTGCTGCTGCTGCTGCTGCTGCTGCTGCTGTTGTTGTTGTTCTTACTATCATTGTGTATTGTTATTACTAATTAGTATTGTTGGTTCTTTTTTTTAATCATAATACTACTAGGTCCGCCGATCTGCCCATTTCAAGGCTGAGCTGCTGGGGAAATGGGGAAATGCCACGAATCCGAGTCTACCACTTGCCATACGTACAATGAGCATCAATGGAGCTTTGGCCCGTTGAAGAGATGTGGGTGTGAAATTTAATTGGGGACTCTATGGTGGAAATCATTTATGTGGGGAGTTGTGTCCACCAATTATTTGAAGTGTGTTCTCCATGAAAATGCATCGCCGTGTGAAACCATGTGTGAGCAGGCGCAGGAGGACAAGAGATGAAGCGGTGGAGTGACCCCACAAGCTGCAGTCACACTCAAGGAATATTTGCCCCTCGAGGCTGCTGCCCCCCCCCCCCCCCGGCTCGCTTCGATCGCTCCTCTGGCGCACCTTCTGCCCGCTGCCGCAGGTGGCAGAGCAAGCGCCCCAGGGGTGCCAGGTGCTCACCTGAACTAACTTGCCCAGGCTGTCTCTCCCACGAGTCAAACCAAAGGCACATGGGTGTCCTTGTGTTGGTTCATTCCACATGAAGGGTTAGACATTTGATCGATGCTCTTACAGCTGTTCTAAACTGGGGGACAAAAAACTGGAGATGAGGAAATCACCGTTGCTTGTACGATTGATCTTGAAACCGTAAGACCTCCGAAAACAATGCTTAAACTTGAAATCCAGCTCTGACAAAAGGCCACCATGCCCAGCCTCACAATCCACCGGCACACCCCCAGAGCAATGGGGGCCGTCCGGACAAGGTGATGTCTGCTTCAGCGGACCCTCGCACCACCTGCCCATCTCCTGCACAATCGCAGTGGCAAGGCCAGGCAACGTGCACCCAGGCCCCAAGCCGGCAAAAGGCCCCCACTGCAAAAAGGCCCATCGGAAGCAAAGATATCTTTGAAACTTTGCTCACGATCTTTGCTCAATTGAAAGCCGTGCCGCAAATCTGTCAGTTTAGTCCCTTCGAGACGGGTTGCCACTTCGGCACTGTGATCTACGCTTCGATTCCGCTCCTTGCCATGCACTGCGATGACACGACTCCGGCGCTTGATGCCCTGGCAGGGCGTGGTGCAGCCGCTCCACTGCTGCCACTCTCCGAAGACCTCGCGCAGTCCGTCACTCCCTTACACTCCCTTGCTGGGGCGTTCCCAGAAAGGCCATGGGCGAAAGGCTGTGTTTTGCTTTCGGCTGGTGTCTAAGAGGGTGAGAGCCGGGGTTCGCATGGGCTTTGGCTCATATTGGTTCCAGGTCGACCATCGCAGCAATTGGGCCAGGTGGCACAGTCCACATTGGGCCCGCAGGCGACGCGCTCATTGCAGGAGGCATGCTCCATGGACATTCCTGGCACTCGTGGGATGCTCGCCCTGTCTGTTTGCCCTTCTGAAGCAGATTCCTGTTCTGGGGAAAACATGTCGGCCTGGTTTGAAGGCTCCACCTCACTCCAACCGCCGGCCCGCCCCGCCTATCGCAGGCTTGCCACATTCGTTGGCCTTGCGCTGGATGGTTCGATGCCGCCAGGTGATGCCACCGTCACAGGTCTTGGTGCAGGCCTGCGGAGGCCGCAAGCAACGGCTTGGAAAGGCCGCAGAACTTTCTCTTGGAAAGTCTGAAACACGGAGCGAAGCACTCTTCTCTCCCCAAGCTCGTCTCCCGGTAGCCTCCCAGTTGCTCCAGTCACTCCACAGCGCATCTATGCAAGCACCGGAGGAGCAAGGTTGCCTCAGGACAAACGGCTCAGGCTTTCATGGCGGTCCCAACAAGCAGTCCAAAGTCCAACGGGCCGCACCTCTGCAGCTTTCGGAGGTAGTAATCGTCAACATGACATGCTATGATGTGCCACGTCAGCTCAGGATTAGGATTGTGGGAGACATGCCTGAAGATTGAATGAAATGGTAATAGGCAATCATATTGCATTCTAAGATCCTTTACTTGCCAAGCAGCGTGTTGCAGGGTGCGATCTCCTCTTTGTTTACAGGGTCGCACGCTCGTCCTGACGGCCAGCTGTCAAAGACTCCACTGCCTCCAGCCCAAATCGCCTATTGCCCAAATGTTTGGTTCCCTTCCCAGTTCTTAGAAAGACTCAGATTGGGACACACCACTTCCCACACTTCCCAGTGTCTCCACCACTCTCTCCACACCTGGCAACTGTCCCCTCGCCTCCTGGGGAGGGCATCTGCTGAATGGTCCGGTCGCGCGTGCGCTGGCCGCCGTCGCACTCGCAGGTGCAGCCCGACCAGTGGGACCACTGCGACCACTGGCAATCTGCAGGGCCCGGGCACTGCCCTGACGCCAAGGCCGAATCTGAGGAGCTCAAAGATCATTGGAAATGCAGAAATCGACGGGGCATGAAAGAAGCGCCGAAGAAAACTGGTGAGATTGAAAAGGCCAAAGCAAAAAGCCAAGCATGCAGTCCTGCATCCTGCCTGCCTTGCCTTGCCTTGCCTTGCCTTGCCTTGCCTTGCCTTGCCTTGCCTTGCCTTGCCTTGCCTTGCCTTGCCTTGCCTTGCCTTGCCTTGCCTTGCCTTTGCCTTGCCTTGCCTTGCCTTGCCTTGCCTTGCCTTGCCTTGCCTTGCCTTGCCTTGCCTTGCCTTGCCTTGCCTTGCCTTGCCTTGCCTTGCCTTGCCTTGCCTTGCCTTGCCTTGCCTTGCCTTGCCTTGCCTGCCTGTGAATCAGCAACTTAAGCAACAGAAGATTGAGCCTGTCATCTAGCGGCATGAGTCACAGCAAGCGAGATTTGATTCCACACAACACACACACACCCACCCACCCACCCACCCACCCACCCACCCACCCACGCACGCGAGCGAGCACGAGCGAGCGCGCGCGCGCGCAAACGCGCGCACGCGCGCACGCGCACACGCGCGCACGCGCGCACGCGCGCACACGCGCACATGCGCACACGCGCACACGCGCACGCCCACGCACACGCACACGCACACGCACACGCACACGCACACCCACACCCACACCCACCCACACACACACACACACAGTCACATTCATGAGTGAAGGTGGCGTAGACTGTTTCGGCCTGCGTTCACCCTGCACCCCGGGGGGAGCGTGAGTAACAGGTTTAACGAATACGCCTCATGCAATCCAAGGAGCCACCGTGTTTCAGCCCTTGCAACAATACCAACCAGCACTCTGCAGGCTTAC
>CAUJNA010003485.1:208501-226086 GCA_963377175.1 Effrenium voratum
TCAAACTCCTCATGTAGGCCATGATCCTGGTTTTTGCAACAAGAACCCGACAATGGCCCACAACCCATACAGCCCCTACTACAGGGTTGATGCATCCCCATATCCCCCAATCCCGAGTGACGCTGGTAGATTTGATTTCTTCTCAGTGGTTGCCGTGCGTAATATTACGGTTGCTGTACGTACCACAGAGGCGGCAATCTAATCCCTCAACCCGGCAAAGCCGGTCCTTGGGACAGTGCTTGGTGCTCACCAGCGGGCCATCACAAGCAGCCCCTCCGCACTTGTTCATCCTGAGGCACCCACACGCAAGGCTTACTCTATGTTGCCATGCAAAGGGCAAGGCAAAACCTGTGGCTTGTGCACAGCTTGCCGAAGCTACCCCTGTACCAGTTCATCACCATCGAACATGTGAGAATAAAGGGGCAATGCACGCTCATGCTGCGAAAATTTCACCTGATATCATGTCATTGCGTGGAAGTGGCAGTCCTCATGCCTCACAGTCCTTTGCAGTACGCAGCCCTTCATGCAATTGTGATTGGCATTGAATATACTGAATGCAGAGAAATGCCATAGTCGGCAAAGTGCAAGCGGGAAGAAACCGGGAACCCATTAGGTTGGCCATTCCGCTTGCGACAAGAAGCCGAACATCGCGGGAGAAACGCCAAAGATTCTTGGTTCTATGCCACAGCTGCCAGCGATCCCCCTTTAACGATGCAAGTTGTTGTGCGTGAAATCCGGTCGTTTCCATCCGGCCCGAAGGGCCTGGAGATCACCCGGTGGCGCTCGCAGAGCTGCGTGCAGCTCGGCCCGCTCCACTCGGACCACTCCCCGAAGATGCAGTTCTCGGGCTCGCACGAGTGGCAGCTCTTGAACGGGCACTCCTCAGTGCGAGTTGCCCGGTTTCTATTCATTTCTATTCCCTAATCGGGGGCACGGGATTTTCGGCGGTTTCCCGGGATTCGCCATGCATGCACTTCCTGCTCTGCACACAACGCAGATTGGAGGTAGAGGCTGTTTGCCGCGGGAGACTAGCACTCTAAAACTCCAGGACGTCATCCATTCCTGGTCTACTCACATGCGTTCTACTCAAATGCCAGGTTGACCGCTGGACCCACTTTTATGCAACAGGATCCCCACGCGCAGCCCTCATGCCGAAGACTCTACGACTCGCGACGCTGGGCCAAGACACCATAACATCCACCTGCGAGGCAGCACAAGTTACACTGCGCTCGCCAGAGAAGAAGGTGCCGGACATCCTGGCAGAACGAAACATGTTCACATGAAGCACAAAGTCTGGCATTTGCGATGCCGAAAGACCGCACATCGATCTTCAAAGCAAAGTACTTGGCAACTTACTAATCAAATTGTCACGAAGCCCGTCCTTCGCCAGCATTTCCAGCCCATAGCACCGTCCGAGTTCGTGATCATACCTGGCCGGAGCCAGCTAGCCGCACGGCTTGGGCGCACTCTGTCTCTCCGAGGCCGCCGCCCTCCGCGTGGGTGTCGCCGTATATGTTGGGCATCAGGTCGATGGGGATGCTGAACATGTTCGGCTCCAGGTCGACATCGGCATCCACCAGGAGGTCGCAGAAGTTCTTGGCCTCGCCATACCTTACGGGCTTAGCGGCTTAGACGAATCCTACGGCAAGCTGGCCAGCTCGCAAGCTCGCCGTTTGAAGGGAGAATCCCTGACACAATCCTGGGACAAGGTACAAAGACGGGAATGTTGCGTTGGTTTTCCTTCGTGGATACAGCCGAAGAACTTCTTTGTTCCCCCAGAGGATATGGGGGAGTGAGGTGGGCTCTCCCCAAATATCTGACAGGTCCCAGTATTGAGCGTTGCTCAAGCCGAGACGATGCCCAAAGACTTGCTCCTGCCACGCCACTGCACTCCGCGCACACCGTGGGCATCCTTCACCTCGGTGCCCAAGAGCATGGTGCACCTCGCCTCCGTCAAAATGTTCTTGACGCGGTAGCTCTTGTAGTGAAGCTTGTCCTCCTGGGCAAGCCGGGGCAGGATCCCGGGAAAAAGGCATGTGCAAAAGAAACAAAACTGACCATTCTTGAGGCAATCCCAAGAAAAGCTTGAAGTGTGTTGAAATTCAGTTGGACCACCTTGGCTTCCGTGCACCCAGCTGGCTGCCAAGCAACGTTGAAGCATTTGCCAACGCCCACCAGCTCGTTCGTGCCCTTTGGTTCCTGAAGAATTGATCAAAACACCAAGGCAGACCATGGGATCGGTGGCGGCGAGTTGTGACATGTCTCAGCGTCAGGGCACCTCACGGACATGCAGTTCCAAGATGTCTGCACCACGCGCTCCTCCCCATTCCCTGGCTCCCTGGTCTCCCCCTGCCTCATGTCCAAAGGTCAGGGACCGCTGGCGCATCATCACCTCGGTGCGACCCTTCGGCTGGAAGCTCAACTAACAGAGGGAATTCCCTTCTACAGAATCAGAAATCGCCTGCAAGTTGTGGGGAGGCGATATACGGCATGCGTTGCCGAGTTGCTGCAGTGCCACAGGTGGCGGTGCACTCCGCCAGGGGAGACCACTCACCCCAGCTGCAGTAGCCCACGTCCTGAATCACGGGCCACGGCGCGTTTGCGCAAGGCAACTCTCCCCGATCCCGACCCCACCTCGCAGTGGCTCTTGCAATAGCCAACCTCTTTGGCCACAGCAGGGTCACAAAGCTTGCCGCATTCCTTGGCCAGCCATTGGGCTTTGGAACTGGCATCAACAAGTCACATCTCTCGCTTCGGACTCAATCATTCTGCAAGCCCCACAACATCTGGCATATGCAACTCCCACGTGCTGCCTAGGCGCATTGGGCATACGTTCAACTGCCCGCTGGCGATAGCGCTGGCCCCCGCACTTGGAGCAGTCGCCCCATGCGGACCAGGCACCCCAAACACAGTCCTTGCAGATCTTCTGCTCGCAGGCCACCATCCCGCAGCCTGCAATCGCAGAGCATCTTCCGGGGGAGAACGACTGCAATTTCGAAGCCGCGGTATTTGCTCCGGAATTGTGTTGAACTGTCAGGCAGTTCCACGACAAAGAGTCTTAATTCACACTAACCCACTTTACAGGTGAGCCAAGTTGATCCAAGGTGATGCAGCATGCACCACCTCAACATACCTAACTCGACTTCCAAGAATGCTCCCCCGAGCGATCCCAATTCAAACATGAAGATGCATGATGCAGCGCTGCACCACATCAGCCTCACACGTGGTCTCCAGAATGATGCAAGTACCAACTAAATAAGTTGTTGAAGAATCCTCTGGCGCAGATTCCAGGGTAAGGATTCTGATTTCGAAGAGAGCTTTGAGAGATCATTGCGCTGCCATGCAATTCTTTGGAAGCTCAGCTGCAATCATTTCTCACAGGCTACACGGCACCGTGAAGGGCTCGGAACTCGGAATTTATCTCTTAGACTCTTAGCGCATGCGCCTTGGATCTGCGCCAAGGGCCCCGTGCAGGGCGCCCCGTCGTGGGAGTTGGGCGTCCGGATGTGCCGCGCGCGCTCCCGCTGGCCCCCGTCGCAGCTCGCGGAGCACTCGCCCCACTGGCCCCAGGGGCTGAAGTCGCAGGGCCGCTCCGGCAGCGGGCCGCATTCCACGGGCGGCATGCCTCTGACTTCAAGTCGGAATTCAGTTCACAAGCAGAAAAGGCGGAAATGGCGAAAGAAAGAAAAACAAAATGGAAACTTCCCGCCTCCGGGCAAAGGATTGCAGGCGGTGACCTCCTCCAGCGCCGAGAAGCCCATCATTGACACCAGGCGCCGCACGCCCTCGAAGTTGGCCGCCGCGTTGGCCACGGCGCCGCAGGACCTGCCGTGGCCTTTGGCGAACTGGAGGATGCGGCGGTGGCGCTCCTCACACGCGGACGCAGCGTGTGGGCGGTCCCCTGCTGCGGTGAGCTGAAGGGAAGCCGAAAGGAAACTTGCTCTCGCATCTAGAGACCAACCTGTGCTTTGAGGGAAAAGTAAAGCGGCGCCTTGACTCCGTAGCAACTGCAGCTGCAAGCGGACCACTCCGCCCACTCCGCCAACTGGCAGTCCTGGGCACTCCAAGGGATCAACTGGAACTTGCAGCCTGGGAATTATGCTGTCGGCTTCAAAATGCTCGACAAAGGTTGCTTAGGGTAACATGTGGACACACATAACATCTCTTCACAATGCTTGGCCGGCAGTTGCTGCATGAAAAGTTCATGAGCACTTGTCCTGATCTGGAGTGCAGGGCACCAGGTCGTGGCACATGTGGTACTCGTCTTCAAGTCCTGCGCATATCTAACTTGCACAGCACTGTCCAAGTTGAAGACTTGGCGCGAGTGCTTGCAACTCCAAAGTGCGCGCATGCCCTTGCATGTCAAAGGCGTGCAAAAGTCTCGCGGCGTTTACACACAGAACCTGCAAGCATTTCGCAAGGTAGAGATAGGCGACCAAATGTGGGGGACATTCTCCACAAACTCCCGGTCTCCCCGGTCTCCCCGGTCTCCCCGGTCTCCCCGGTCTCCCCGGTCTCCCCGGTCTCCCCGGTCTCCCCGTGAGACGTTTCCCGGTCCTACGGCCGGGCGCCCGCAGCTGTTGGGGCGCTGCATCACGTCGCGGTGCCGCACCCGGAAGCCGCCGCCGCAGGAGGCGGTGCACTTGGACCACTCGCCCCACGCGCCCCAGGCCCCGTCCCGGCACTTGCTGCAGCTCTGCACGTTGCACGGCGCCACCTGAGTTGCAACAGAACTCGTTCAGGACAAACGTCAACGGTGTCCCAAAAGGCAACTCTACTATTATTTGGAGGCTGGTGAATTGGAGCAGTCAGCTCCAGCAGCCCCGCGCCTCAGACTTGTCGCCGCTCATGCAGAGCTGCCCGCCGTGCCGGGGAGCCTTGTGATGCAGCTCCCTCCACAAGAGTCTTTGGTTTTCCCATGAGACGTTGGACCCTGGCTGCTCGTCTTCAGCTCCCTTGTTTGCCTCCTTGCCCCCCCCCCCAAAGAAAAAAAAAAACGGCCTGCGCGATGACGCGACTCCGGCGCTTCGTGCCACCCCCGCAAGTGCAGCTGCAAGCACTCCAAGGCTCCCATGTGTCCCACCTCAAGGGAGGCAAATGCCACACTATTCCTACTGCAGGTGCTTCCAGGTGCTTGCCAGCTCAAAAACACCTAAAACACACATAACACATGCCATTCACTTGCAAACTTGCAGCCTCTTGCGTTGACTCTCTGGAAATCTGAATTTCGCCAAGCGACCTGCAGTCAACCTCTCCACAGTGGTGTGAGACGCAGCCCTTCACCTGGCCACCACAGCTCCCCACATGCTCCGCGAAGCAAACCCTTCTCAAAAGAGCCACAAACGGCCCGACACACCTACCCAAACAAACAACCAAACAAACAACGAAACAACAATACCCTCATACACATGTCTCACCCAAAAAAAATAAACACACGTTACAACGATGATGGAAGGCCAAGCGCGCGCCGCCTCCTGCAGCGCCAAGCCGGAGCCCAGTCCGCCAGAGCCCTCACGCAAAATCTTCCGGCTGCGGCTGGTGGTGCCCAGCCCACAGTCCTGCCGACAAAGAGCTACGTCCACCGTCCACAGGCAAAAATCAGAAAGTGCCACATGAAAATCAGAAAGTGGATTCTTCCCCCTTTGGACTCCAAAGTTTTACCTGGAGCATGAATGGGATGACCGGTGAATCGGTGATCTGATCCTTGCTGCATTGAGTCCACTCCGTCCACTGCGACAGCCTTAGCCACACTCTGCCCATGCCCCACCAAAGCAGCCGCCCCCTCCACTGAAGGACAAGTATCCATCCATGCGATTGCTTTCGAGATCGCATGAGAAGCTTACAACCAGCACCATAAAGCTAGACACTGGATTCACTTCCCGATGCAAGCTGGCCGGCCCGTCCACTTCAGAGAAGAGAACGGCCGAAACAAGCCTTTGTCAAATTAGAACATCGTCATCCGCCAAACACTTCACAACAAACGCCTGATCCCCATTACACCTGTTCAGAAATCCTTTGTGTTCTCCTCTGCTATCCAGGGCCAACACTGTGGTTTGGGATAGCAAAGGTCGATCTGCTGTATACTCTAGTCACCGGCGAATGACTTGAAGCCTCACCAAACTGACCAGGCCCCCGATGGCACATGCATGCTGGGCAGCTGGGACTCAACGACGTCCACACAGTGCTGTGAGCCGCAGGCCCGTGTCTCCTGGAAGCTTAAAGCCCGCCTGAGGCCAAAATTATGCAAAAAAAAATGCAACTTGTTCAAGCAAAGTGCGCGCTGTCAACGGCACAAATTTCTGTCACTCCTTGAGAAAGAGGCTCTTGTCCTCAAGGTCCAGAGTGCAGTCGCTCGGGGAACCGGAATAGTCGATGTCTCGGGTCCTGGTCACTGCAGAGATATCCTGGATACGGTGGCCTTGGAATGGGCCACTTGTGGCCATTGGCTGTGCTAGTGGCTCCAACATACTTCGCAGGAATCAGTCTGCAAGTCACAAGCAGCCAAATTGCCAATGCGCAACCCCCAAATGAGATCACTGGAGCTGAGTATGACTGCTTCTTGTGCTGCTCTGTTGGAGGCTTGTGACATCCGCACCAAACTCTCCCCTGGGAGGGCCTCGACAGTTGTCCCCCGCAAGTGGCGCTGCAAGCGGACCAAGTGGTCCAGGGAGCCACGATGCATTTGGTGGGCGCCTCCTGCGCGTATTCAGTCCGAATGCTTCGAGAAAACAAGAAAAAATGCTGTTTGAATGCCGGCAGCTCCTCCTTGCAGGGTGCTGTCTCCGCCACCATGGTGGGATCCAGGCGGTAGTCCCCAGTAGCAGCCTGCTCGACTTTCCGCATCCGGAAGCGCTGGACAGGATACCTGACATTGGCGCTGGATCTGCTGGTTGGTGAGGAAGATGCTTCAATACATTGCTCCACATGTCGCACAACTAGAATGTTGGTCACTTTATCTAGCTGGGCGATTGATCAATATCTTAGAAAAGTATGCGTGCACCCTTGCCCCTGGCCGAGCCACTGGCCACCGCACCCCCGCCACTCGGTCCATGGAGCGAAGATCGGCGGCTTCCCTTCACCACATGGGTACCTGAAGGGACACAACGAGAACTGGAACGTGAAGAAATTGCCTTTGCCTCTCCTGCATCTCAGCCTACCCGCCTACCCCTCTCATTGCTCCCTCCCTCCCTCGGAAGGGCGCTTGCTGCAGGACTCCGTGACTCGCAGCGCGCCGACGCAAGGCAGGCCGCCCGCGGCGTGCTGTGCCACCCGCCGGTGCTGGGAGCGAGTACCGCCCCCGCAGGTGGCGGTGCAGGGAGTCCACTCACTCCACCTCAGTACCAAATTCATGCGCTTCCATGGGAGTGAGAAAGGAAATTGTTCTGTCCAGGGTCTTCCAGCAGTCTTCCGGTTGCTTCTCATCCATTCCAATTCAGAGGAGCCAATGTTCACAAAATGGTTTGTTCGTGAAAATGCCTTGTTTTTTAGGCTTCGCCTGGCCTTTCTTTCAAGACCTGCTCGCGCCCTGCAAAAGCTGCCCAATGCAACATGAGGATCCTTTGTTTTGAAAGCACCATATCATTTTTGAATTTGCCCTGCTCCACTCCAATACACATCCCTTACACGAACCATATCCCTTACACGGAAAGGCCCAAGCCATGCACTTGACTCTGCAAGGGGCAGGCCAAAGACGCAGTCGGTGGTCTGGGGCTTGTTGAAGGGCCGGGTCTGATTCCAAAAGCCGAGGCAGGGAAAGCCGCCATCCTGCCAAGTTCCCGTTGCTCCCGTTGTTTCTTTGTTGTTTCTTTGTTGTTTGTTTCTGTTAAGAGTCGGCTCAGACACGCAATCGACATCCGCTCCTTCGCCTCGCTGATGACGCGCCGGTGCCTGACGGACTGGCCCACCTTGCTGCCGTCCTGCGGGTTTCATCGGGTTTCGCGTTGCAAAGGTTTTCGGCCAATGAGGTAAGGATTTTCCGAAAGCCACAGGACGGTCCTCGTTGTAGCTCCACTGCGACCAAGTGCTCCACTTGCAGTTGGCGGGGTGAATGCTGCAGGAGGTCGGCAGGCAGTCGGGGTGGCGTGCGGTCTCAATCTTGGCACCGAGGCATGGCCTGCCGCACTCGTTGTTGGACTGCACCACGTCCCTCTGCCTTGAGCAGAGACCGATGCAGCCCCCCAGGGAGAACCAGTCGCTCCACTGGGCGAACTGGCAATTTCTGGGCTGGCACAAGGACTCGCAGGGGTAGGTCTTATCGCAGGCACCCACCTCCTTCTCTTGGCCCTCGCATTCGCCTGAAACTAGCTGGACCTGCACAGGACACGGCAGCAACTGAAAAGTTGTCTGACTTCCTTCTGCCGACTGACCAACTCGGCGCTTCTTTGCACGTTGCATGACGAAAGCATATAGCACAAATGCCTCTAAAGGGTTTGGCTCTGTTCACAGCCTGACCTGCCAAGCGATAGGACAAGACTGGCTCCAATGCCCCAGACCCCACTACACCGGCGCCTCCTCTCCAGAAACTAGACCAAACGCTGCCAGAATCAGCCAGCACGCCATGGGCAGCCTCAGCTGTGCGGATGGCATGTGCAGCATCTGCGCCCCAATCTGCTTGACTTTGCTGCGTTTGTGTGCTCTGACCCTTCCATGCCGCTCAGACTCACCTGACGTACCTCTCTCGTGCTATCTATATGGCTGTGGGTCAAAACCCTGTACAAATGGTGAACATCAAACTAGGTGGCAAATGGATGTTCATCCATCCCAAAATGGAGCCATAGGTTATGCCCCATGGCCATATTGCCTCTCTGTGCAAGCCCGTCCTCCAATCTGGCCTCTCCGCCATATGGATGTTGGCGGCTTTGAGACTAAGACTGCAATTCAGATATTGCGCCCCTCTGCGCAGTGTACGGCAAACAATACCACAAAAGAGGGTCACCGCATCGAAACGCCAACGCATTGCCCAGACCAATTGTCTGTTTTCGCTCAGCCTGGCATCTCCAAAGAGGTTGCTGTGCAGGGGTTGCACAACCCTGTCTCCAAAGGGAACGCGAGTCCTTTGTCATGAAATCGTCAGTCACGCTGAGTGCAGGGAGAAGGAATCCTCCACAAGTTCCAAGCAGCCTGACCTCAAGCCAAACCAATTCCAGAGGAGAATGGAAAAACTTCAGTGTCCAAATTGGGGTGCCCTCCAAAGCCACGCTGTTTCCTGCACTCCAAACATTGAGCGGGATCGGCCTGGAGGTAGTCCAAGTGCAGCAAGCAGTCCTCGTCCCGGCCCAGCTTGCTGAAGATATCAGCAACATACCTGGCTTCTGCCATTTTCATTGGCCGGTGTGAGCAACAGAGAACCTCTTGTGTTCTGGCTGCTTCAACTGAGTCAACCCTGCTCCAAATATGTGAAGCCTACACAAAAGGAACTGTGACACAACGATAAACTTGCGCATATTAAAGGACTCTTGGTTGTTGCACTCGTTTGCAGGCAGAGAGCTCTTGCAGGGGAAGGCTGCGGCCAAAGCAATCTTTAGAGCTGAACGACCCGCGTGTCAATCTTCAGGACCCGCGCGCTTCCAGGGCAAGGAATGCCAGGCAGACTCCACAACGGACTGCGGGTCATCCTCCAGCTCGCTGGGCGCCTTTGGCAAGATGTTCAAACGCGGGTCTTGCCCAAAGATTCCACTCGAAATTCCTGGAACCAAACAAGGGCCACAACACCCTCAGATTCGGTAGCGATGCGAGACAATCAGGTACGGCTAAACACTCATCCTGCCCTTTCACTTGTCAGAATGGAATCACACGGATGTTCCCCGAATCAGACCGCTCCATTCATGGTGTGTAGACCGCATCCAGCAGTGTTCTCACTCTCGTTCCTCGTCAACAATAGCTATGTCGAAGCAGCGGCAATGTGTTGATTTCCATCCAATTTAAGGGTGAGGATCCTAGCGCATCAACTGCTTCCTGCCTGCGGGGAAAGCTGCAGGCGAGCTAGACGACGGTCAAGCCTGGCCACTGTTCAAGATGCGTCCCTTCCAATTGCGTCGAGCACAATGTCATGCTTTCTGTGGCGACTGTCGGCTGATGCAAAGCTTTACAACCTGTTAAAATCAAGTACAAGGCCGAACAGCCACATGTAGCCAATGGACCAAAACAACCAACGGTCTGGCGTCTCTGCGCTCCAATTGCGCAGGTCTCACAGCTTCGCGGCCAAGCGGTGCAGCTTCTTTGGGGCTGTTGAGGCGAAGTGCCGGACGGTTGACAGGCTGTGAGATGCACGTGACCGGCAAGCCTATATGTGGGAAGGGGCAAGAAGCAAAACTAGGTATCCATAGCCAAAAAGTATGTGCTTGGTCGGAACAACTGACATTTGCCCATTCACCCACAAAGAAACCTGGGAAGCTGTGCCAAGGTTCAAAGCTGGCCCTGCAATCACGCAAGCAGGGGCCGGCCAAAGGAAAAGTACAACAAAAAGTTGAAATGCTGCTCTTGGCGGCGTTGTATTGAGGTGCTTCTTTGCACCCTTCTATGCCTGTCAAGCCAGGCAACTTTCCAAGACTGGCCAGACTTTGCAGCCGGCGTGGAAAATCAGAAGCACATCACCACCTGGCAAGACGTGTTCTGCCGAAAACTACTCCACATGGCAGGCAGACAACGCCCAACATTGACTCTTGGTTCTAAGATAGTTACAAAGGTTTATATTTATATGTCCCTGAGTGTAATCCTTGTTAAACCAGGCAGTAGAACCACCTACTCCACACATTCGCAAGCGAGATCGAAGCCGCCCCGAAGGGCGACCCCGACCCCAGCCCATAAAATGGCGGTTGGGGAACCCCCAAAACCCCAAAGGGCTTTTGCTCGACCTCCAAGCCAGACCTGCGGCAGCCGCTTCAGGGCTCCCAGCACCGCGGGGATCTGCTGGGGCAGCTGCACGGTCTGGCACACTCGCACCTTGGGCTGCACCGAAAACAACGGGGAAAACAAAACAAAACAAACCAAACAAACACTGCCACAAACGTTAGGCTGATTAGTGAGCAATCAATCTTCTATCCAGTGCTCCTGAAAACCCACGAGTTTGAAAGGTCTCATTGGCAGTGAGGCAATTGGGCGTACGGCTGCTGTTCTTTCAACAATCCCAAACGCCATGGCAATGGCCGATCAAACTAGTACTGAGCTGCCTTGATCCTGGGCGTCCATGACGCTGTCCATGACTCGACTGGAAAGCTTATGTTCAAATATCCAGTCATGTTGCCAGTTTTCTGACGAGTAACATCTACACACGTGCAAGTGCTGTCCGTGTGAAATATTTCGATGGGCACAGGTTCGGACGCTTTGAGGCCAAAAATGCCGATGGGGTGCCGAGGTGTACCTTCCGCCCATTCGGCGCTGCACTGACATCGCCTGACAGGGTGCCAGCAGAGCACTGCGTGTCAAGACATTCAACACGGCCTTCAAGAGATGGCAACATGTGAATACTGTGAATACCAACAAGCACGGCACAAAACAGCTGGCCTTCATTGGTTTTCAAATGGACCCGCCAGGGTTGCTTTCGTGATTATTGTGATGCCACTGTCAACAAAGACTCGGCGAGTGTCCGGTCTTTTTGAGTGGTGCTTCAAGAAGTGGCACCCCAAATGTCTTTCAAAACCATGGGTTGAGGCCGATTTGCACAATGTGCAAACAATGTCAGCCTCACCACTGGCCCCTCGTCTTGATAAACACAACTCGGTTGTCACCGCAGCCGCAAAAGCGCTAGCAACTGCGAAAGCACACGTAAGCTGAGAGGGTTGAGACGTCGGCAAAAATCATTAAGTTAGACTAGGATTCTTTCAGTATCGCGTCCTTCGACTCATCGTTGAATGGATTGAGGCGTTGGCGCTGCCAGCTGAGTTGCCGCAAGGTCTGCTTGGACACAGAAAAAATAGACTCACTGGCAAGTGCTGGATCTAAAAGGCCTGCGAAGAAACTGACCCGCATTTCAACACAAAGACCCAACTCCAACACTGTCCGGCACCTCCTCCGAGAGCTCCTCGGTGTAGGCCTGCACAGCGCCACGCACCTGGCAAGCTGTGTGGGAGCTTTCAAGCACGTCTTCGGTATGGAAAGTATGAAAGACTCGCACTCCCCCTTGAAGACAAGCCAAGGAGTCTCAAGGAGTTGCTTGGTTTGGACAAAGCTCAATTTGCCAGAGAGCGAGACATCAATTCGAACAAGGTGGGGCACTGAGAAGCAACCTATCCGCCATATGGAAGTCCATAGGAGGTTCTTGCGCCTTGTCTATGGTTGTTTTTTCTCGTGTTCCATCTCTCAAACTGCTGAAGGCTGGCTTTGCATCAGCGTAGTACTGTTTTATGCTGATTGGAACTGCCCTCAAAGCCCATTCTCTCGCCACCTGCAACAGGAACTCCTCTCGCTCAGAATCGCTGGGCGTTTTGCCCACGACCTGGCTACAGCTTCTGTCATTGTCCAATGCCCCAGAAATGGTCCCGATTCAAACCGAATGTGCCTGCACCCCTTTTCACTTCAAACAACTGTCTGACCTCTCGCAATCTGATCGAATGCATGTGTGAGGCTTGAGTCCTGGCCCTGCACAGGACCCCGCTACAGTGTTGAATACGTACGCCTACCCTCTATCCCTTCTCACTGCAAACTGAGATCATGCCCCACTGTACACCTGAGCGAACGCCAATGACATGTCTTTTGCCCCAGGAATAGTCGCAAGGCTTTATGGTAGCAAACAAGATCCCAATTCTCGATCGTCTTGATCTACTTGGCATCGGAATGGCTGTATGTGTCACAAGTTCACCCTTGCTCACCTGGAAGACATGCTCCGTGGGAAAGGCGGTCAGCGCGCCAGTGATGGCACCCACGCCGTGCTCGGTGTCTGGCACGCCCTGTCAAACGGCCAGTGTGGCGCATTCTGAAAATCTGGAGCCATGACCACAGGGGAAACCCAGGTGAGTTTTGCACAACATCACAAAGTGATGCGGTTGTCCAAAGAAAGGAAAAGCCTAGTTAAACGGGATAGCATCACAAGGATGGCAAAGTATTCAGAAATCGAAACAACGTCCGACCTGCGGCACCTTGTACAGGCCCTGGTGAGCCCTGCGAAACATTCTTGGCACTTGCTATCTGCGGCATGCTCACCATGCGTGCATCTGCCTTCCAAAAAGATGATTTCTGATGACCGGGGTTGTGTATGCTTGTGTGAGAAAGTGACACGTACATATTGACTGAACTAAGGGAAACCAGTCGAAAGAAACACAAGGCTTTGCAAACTGCTTCGAGGTGTCCCCACAGCCGATCCTCGTCACCATGTTCACCCGCTGCAACACATCCTCCGACATGGCTTCTTCCTGTGGCGAACGGATTACGCCTACCGCCCACTTCAAGCAAAGCTAAAATACGGGTGGGCATGTGGGCATGTGGGCGTGTGGGCGTGGGGGTGTGGCGGAGGGTGTGGCGGAGGGTGTGGGGGTTTGAGGGTGTGGGGGTGTGAGGGTGTGGGGATGTGGGAGTGTGTGTGTGTGTGTGTGTTTGTGTCCTTTGTGTATGTGCTGTGTGTGTTGTGTGTCTGTGTATTGTGTGTTGTGTGTTGTGTGTTGTGTGTTGTGTGTTGTGTGTTGTGTGTTGTGTGTGGTGTGCTTTGCGCTGTGTGCTGCGTGCTGTCTGTTGTGTGCTTTGTTGTGTGTGTGTTGTGTGTTGTGTGTTGTGTGTTTTGTGTTGTGTGTTGTGTGTTGTGTGTTGTGTGTTGTGTGTTTTGTTGTGTGTGTGTTGTGTGTTGTGTGTGTCCTGTCTTGTGTGTTGTGTGTGTGTGTTGTGTGTCGTATATTATGTGTTCTGTTTTGTGTGTTGTGTGTTGTGTGCTGTGCGTGTGCGTGTGTGCTCTTCGTCCCCCCTCCTCCTTTCCACCAGCGTGTGTCTGTGCGTGTGCGTGTGTGTGAGTGTGCGTGCCTGCGTGCGAGCGTGCGTGGGTTCGTGGGTTCGTGGGTTCGTGGGTTCGTGGGTTCATGGGTGCGTGGGTTCGTGTGTTCGTGTGTGTGTGTGTGTCTTTGTGTGTGTGTGTGTCTGTGTGTGTGTGTCTCTGTGTGTGTGTGTGTGTGCGTGTGCGTGTGCGTGTGTGTGCATGTGCGTGTGCGTGTGCGTGTGCGTGTCCGTGCGCGTGTGCGCGCTGCGCGTGCGCGTGCGCGTGCGCGTGCGGGTGCGCGTGCGGATGCGGGTGCGGGTGCGTGTGCGCGTGCGTGTGCGTGTGCGTGTGCGTGTGCGTGTGCGTGTGCGTGTTGCGCGTGTGCGTGTGCGTGTGCGTGCGCGTGCGCGTGCGCGTGCGGGTGCGCGTGCGGGTGCGGGTGCGGGTGCGGGTGCGGGTGCGGGTACGCGTGCGCGTGCGCGTGCGTGTGCGTGTGCGTGTGCGTGTGCGTGTGCGTGTGCGTGTGCGTGTGCGTGTGCGTGTGCGTGCGCGTGCGTGTGCGTGTGCGTGGGCGTGTGCGTGTGCGTGCGCGTGTGCGTGTGCGTGTGCGTGTGGTGTGTGTGTGTCTGTGTGTGTGTTGTGTGTGTGTGTCTGTGTCTGTGTGTGTGTGTCTCTGTGTGTGTGTGTGTATCTGCGTGCGCGTCTGTGTGTGTGTGTGTGCGTGTGTCTGTGCATGTGTATCTGTGCGTGTGTCTCTGTGTGTGTGTCTGTGTGGTTCCAACATACATTTGAGCATAACAGAGGTCCCAAAACTGTTGAACAAGTTGTAAAATAACTCCATTGAAAAGGATATCGTGTGCAACATGTAAGTTGAAAGATAATGATCGTTATATTTGAAATACACTTAAAAACAGAATTATACATGGAGCTGGTCCTGATTACATTCAAATAAATTTGGGTTGAAAATGTAGTAGAAATGTATAAGGATGACCTAGCACAGTTCAAAGATAATCATAAGGAAAGACTTCAAAGGCCGTAAACTCCTGTTTTTTACTCCCTACTATTACTATGGTCAGAAAACACAGTAAAACACAGTGGTTTGCAACGGTGTCCGTATTCAATTGACATCTCCACCAGTGGAAATTGAAAGAACAATTGAAGCTCAATAAGGAAATATGTGATCAGAATCCTCTTGAACAGTATGTATCAAATTGGTGGTGGTGGTGGTGGTGGTGGTGGTGGTGGTGGTGGTGGTGGTGGTGGCGGCGGTGAGGACGGGGGGAGCCCCTCCAAGGAACACCTCCCTCCCGGCGATGCCTGCTCCGCAAGCGTCATAGCAAAGCGCCACTTGGAGTCAATGGCTGCCCGGACTCCCCACCCGTGACAGGTGCCACCATCTCACCAGGGCCCGTAATGTCAATCTATGTTCAATTAAGAAGGGGCTAATTCAAAAGTTATTCGCAAACATACAACACCGCCTCCCCAAGTCGACCCTCCAAAGCACAACATTAATAATCCACCCAAAAAACTCAGATAAATAACATTCCCCAAAACGCGGGGGCGAGCCAAACAAGTTGTTTTTTTTGTATCAGGGAGCAAACCAGTCCAAATGATTCAAAAGTATGCAGGTACTACAAGTACTAGGAGCAGTACTACTACAGCCACTACTACAAGTACTACAAATACTAGAAGCAGCACAAGTACTACTACAAGTACTACAGCCACTACTACGAGTACCACAAGTACTAAAAGCAGTACTACAAGGACTACTACAAGTACTACAGCTACTACTACAAGTACTACAGTACTAGAAGCAATATTACAAGTACAATTGTTTTTTTTATTCCGGTACTTTGCCGAAAACAGAAGAAAAATATAACAGTTGGGGGAGGGGCCCCGTTTATTAATATGAAGTCGACATTACAAGTGACAAGGCACACTGACGCAGACTGTGTATCATTTTCTAAATTAGGAAGTATTCATTTCCTAATAGAACTTCACAATTCAACTAGAGTTTAAACAGAATTTGATAAGAAGAAGAAACCCGATCCCGCATTTAAGATTCAAGGTTAAGATCACAAGTCTTCCACTGCATTTTCAGCATGCGTCTGAGCCTGTGCAGGTTTTGGATCTTTCAGCTCTATATTTTTGCATTTGGCGGAGCCTGTGCATGCTTTGAGAACTCACTTCTTGCAGTTTTTGAGCCTGTGCATGGTTTAAGCAAGGAAGTGCGTAAAAATTGGGGCAATCAAGCCCTGACCTCTGACATTGCATGGGTTTTGCATGTTTTGCATTCTTGAGCCTGTGCCGGTTTTAGAGCTTTCAGCCTTGGATTTGTGCTTTAGTTTGAGCCAGTGCACGTTTTAAGCGCCCAATTTATGCTCTAAACCTGCACAACCTCAAAAACATGCAAAAAGTCCAAAGTTGAAAGCTCTAAAACTGCAGAGGCTCCAAGAATACCCAAAAAATGAATAAAATTGGGCACGCAAACAACATCTAGCACAATATAAACAAACTCACAAAACACTGTAAATTCCCGTGTTTCCAGCAAGGCATCCTGCACCCAAGAAAATCTGCAAATAAGTCTCTTCTGCCCTGAGGGGGGTGACCCTTTATATGTATTTGTTTATATACATATTGGCTATGCATAAAAGAGAGGTGTGCGTGCGGCTCAAGTTCTTGGAAAAGCGGCGTTCATCTTGTTGCGAGTTCTTGTTTATTTGTTGGCGAGATAGTGGTTGTTCGGCAGCGTCTACGCTGGCGGGAGGTAGGGATGAACATCAGATTGAATCTGCCCAAGCCTCGTCCTCTTTGGAATTGGCAAAGAGATATTCAACTTCATCGATGACCTGAGTAACGGACAGCTGCAGGTGTGCAAGAGATTTAGCATCTCAACGCAGGCGCGATGTGGATTTGGCTTTAAAGATGTTGACTGCAATCATCATGAGTCCCTTCTGCGAACAAACACACCCAACTCAGCACCCCAACACCATCAGGTGCATCTGGCTGCTGAGGCTTTTCAGCCTGGCTGCAGTCACTCAGAAAGCAAATCACTGCCACACCTGCTTCAGCTGCCACTTCGCTTCCCAGCAGCTGCGCAAAAACAATTTCTGCTAGTGATCATTGCTGAATCAGCTTGGAGTATAGGGGTCTCAAAAGTGACGCCTCCTGCGCGCAGCTCGTATGTCTCCGCCGCTGCAGCCTGCTGCAGGTGCTTGACTGCGCCGACAAACAGGTGACCTCTATTCAATACAGTAATTGTCGCACATGCGTACTAGCTAAACAAAGTGGCAAGCCAATCTCTCCAAAGACCATGCTCCAAGCAGCTGTCAAAGCATGACAACTGCAAAAAACATGTGCTTTGACAGCAACAACAACAACAACAACAACAACAACAACAACAACAACAACAACAACAACAACAACAACCAACAACAACCAACAACAACCAACAACAACCAACAACAACCAACAACAACCAACAACAACAACAACAACAACAACAACAACAACAACAACAACAACAACAACAACAACAACAACAACAACAACAACAACAACAACAACAACAACAACAGCAACAGCAACAGCAACAGCAACAGCACCAGCAACAGCACCAGCACCAGCACCAGCACCAACAAAAACAACAACAACAACAACAACAACAACAACAACAACAACAACAATA
>CAUJNA010003485.1:226186-251829 GCA_963377175.1 Effrenium voratum
CACGACCGAAGATTCAACCCTAAGCGATAGAAACCTGCTTGTTGCTTCGGGTTTGAAGCGTTGCATGCACGAAAACAAAAAGGCCACCGACGCAGAACAACGCTCAGCTTCCCTTTTGGTGTTGCTCAGAGGTGCAGGCTCTGGTAATGCAAAGAACAGTTCTACAATGCATGCTCGACTTATGCACACTGAATCCCATGCAGATCCTGAGGATCTGGTTCTACCCCCGCTCCATCAACCGGTAAAAGAACCAGGACCCCTTGCGATCACGGTGCGTCGGCTGGACGCCACCGACTGATGCGGAAGGAAATCCTGCGGCGTAAAGAGTAGTAAGGAAAGGGGGCTTAGACTACCCTAATTAATTTTGTTTTTTGGTCCCAAAACCCTGCAAAACAGCCAAATTCTCCATCCAGCTGAACGTTTTTCCGATGTCACCGGTCTTTGTCACCGCTCTGTTTTTGGTGCAAAAAGCGCTCAAAACGGCCAACTCCGAAAAGTTCGTTTTTCGTGTCAGAGCGGGGCAGCTTGGGGCTCCGGGCGTACTGCTCCATGACGCCGGGCGCCACTCGGCTCTCCAGGCTGGCGGGCTGCGCGCTCTCTTTCAGCGTCTTCTTGCTGTGACTTTTGCCGCAAGCGCCTGCAGAGTTTGCACGCTGCCCGCAAAGGCACCGGCGCAACGTGGTCGCAGGTGCCGGCCTTCAGCCCGCAGCCGGGCGCACTTGCCGCCTGCCCGGCCAGGGGCACCTCTCGTTTCGCCTTCAGCAGCTTTAGAAAGCGTGCGCCAAGCCGGCCAGCCGCTGGCCCCGGTACTCCTGCCCCAGCGCCTTGCACCACCTCTGCAGCACCTCATGCTCCTCCGGCAGCTCTTGGATCCTCGTGCACCGCCTTAGCCTCAGCCTGCACAGGGCTGCTGATGGCCACCTTGGGGCTCTCGCCGACGGCCATAAGCTGCCGCGGCGCCTTCTCCACTCTCCGATGGGCGGCAGGGTCGCCTCGCCTCGCCCCGGTAGAGCACGCGCGCCGCCGCCGCTCCAGCACCCGCTTCACGGCCCTGTACATGTAGCAGCGCCCGTCGAAGGCCCTTCAGCGCCGGGTTGTAGCTGTCGCCCTGCGAGCTCAGCACCGCATCGGGGCGTTGCGCCACACGCAGAACTCCTGGCGGAGATGCCACGGCGCCTCCAGTCGTGGCGCAGCATGGCTCGAAGTCGGCGCACACCTCCTCCACGCCCAGCTGCGGGCTTGTCCTCGAAGGCGCTTGGCAGCACCTCCTTGCAGGGAGCTGGAAGCTCACGCTTTTCAGGCCCCTTATGCGCTGGCGCAGGAGCGTCTCCACCTCGGTCCTTGAGTTCCGATATTGCGGCTCTGGGTGCTGACCACCCGTGCCCCTCAGCGTTGAGGAAGTAGTCTCGTCCAAGAGCGGGCCGGCCGGGCCGCTGCGCTGCGCCACCTGCTCCTCCGTAAGGTGGGCCGGGTGCCTTGTCATGGCCCCGCAGCTCGTTCACCGGCAGCCCCCCCCCGCGTTCCGCCCGCTGCACTGGACCAGGTACTTGTAGAACTTGTCGCGGAAGAAGCCCTTGCCCAGCTGGTCAGTCTCCGCCCTGCAAGGAGCGCACAAGCTCCTTCCGCCCGTTGCGCAGCAGAATGTAATTGTTGGGCCCCTCGCGGATGAGGGGCTGGTTGAGTCGAAGTCCCTGCTGGGAGGCCGCAGGTGAGAGTAGAGCGCTGGCCCGCCCGGGACTGCCCGTCCACACAGCGTGTAGGCGGGTCCGCGCCGCAAGTTCAGCACGACGGCTCCATCCCCCCTGCGCGAGCCCGGCGCGGCTCCGTGATCTGCTGTTGTTGTCTCGCCCAACTTGCCATTCTTTTTTTACGGGTCCATTTTTTTTGCTTGGCCGCGCGCATTCTCCCGGACCATCTGTGCGCAGATGGTTGGGAGAATAGCTTTTTACACGGTTTTTGTCTCCCGATTCCTATTCTCCCCGGTCATACGTGCACGCATGGCCCGGAGTTTGGGGGGTACATGCCGCAAAACGAGCTATTACTCCGGCCCGTATATAGATATACGGCTAAAGAATAGCATTTTGTAGCGCAAAAACCATGCAAAACCAGCTATTCTCGCGATCATACGTGCACGTATGATCGGGGAAAAGACAAAAACCGTGTAAAAAAAAGCTATTCTCCCATTCCCTGTCAGGCTGTCGCGTGGCGAAGAAGCGCGGTCTGGCGCTGGGGGAATCTCCAAGCAGGCCGAGCAGGCGCAGTGCGAGCAGGCACTTGAGGTAGATGCGCCGAGCTGGCACTGTGCCGAGCGGGCACGTAGGATTAGTACTGGCTTGCCCAACGCCCGGCTCCTTGCTATATGTGCTATATGTGCTATGTGTGCTATATGGGTCTACATGCCAACCCGCTGAACCTCACACTCCCTGGGGTCCTTGCTATATGTGCTATATGTGCTATGTGGGTCTTACACGCCAACCCACTGAACCTCCACACTCCCTGGAGTCCTTGCTATATGTGCTATATGGGTCTTACACGCAACCCGCAGAGCTGTATACTATACACATAGCATCTCAACATGCACCAAATATGCATTGTGTAGCACATATAGTGTATTTAACGTGCGTCTCAACACCATATAGTACATATAGCAAGGACTCCGGAGAGTGTGGGGTTCAGTGGGTTGACGTGTAAGACCCAGAAAGCACATATAGCACATATAGCAAGGAGCCAGGGGACTTCTGCGGTTGGTGTGTGACACCCATATAGCACATATAGCACATATAGCGAGGAGCCGGGGGAGAGTGGAGGTTCCGCGGGTTGCCTTGTGAGACCCATATAGCACATATAGGACATACAGCAACCCCGGGAGTGTGGGATGAGAGCAACCCCGTTTGGGTTTGACACGGTCCGCCCAACGACACTTGGCTTGCCCAACGTCTATTTTTCGACGGGCTGCCTTGGAGTTCCCTCTCATCTTTCCGGGGGCAGACCGATTTGACCTGTTGATCCGAGATGCGCGAATCGGAGAGGAGTTTCCAGATCACCGCCAAGGCGCGGGTCAAACAATGCTTGCTTGTGACTCGAGCGCCTGCTTGCCGTGGCGTGGTGCGTTCAACAAGCCAGCATGTGGCTGATTCGGGCGGTTTCCGCATGTCACGAGCCTCCACCGCGCCAGTTTCCGCATGTCACAAGCGTCCCCCGGGCCAGTCTCGCTCGGGGGCGGCTTCCGCATGTCACGAGCGTCCACCGCGCCAGTCTCGCTCGCGGGCGGTTTCCGCATGTCACGAGCGTCCGCGCCAGTCTCGCTCGCGGGCGGTTTCCGCATGTCACAAGCGTCCACCGCGCCAGTCTCGCTCGCAGGCGGTTTCTGCATGTCACGAGTCAAAGACGAGCTCGCCAAAGTTGTTCATGAAGTCTCTGAGCAAGAGCACGGTGGTCGCCTCCTCCTCGGCCTTGGTCGGGCAAGTTCAGGTGGATGGGCTGGCGCGGAGACTGAGGCTTCGCGTTCTGCCAGACCCATCCACTCATCAGGCGCTTCCGGCTCCACGGGCTCCGACTTGGCGTCGACGAGCTCATCGAGATGCGCAGAGCCTGCTTGCATCCGATGCTGTTGTAGTCCAACAGCTTCCGCATCTTGTCCGAGTCCAGCACTCGGCTCCCCATTCTCACAAGTCGCGGAAGGCTGGCGGACAGCGGGTCCGCTGCCGCATCGCGCCTCGTGTTCGCACTTGGAGCGGGACATCGCGGAGGTTGCGTGAAGGCTGTCTCTTTTATTGAGTCTGCAAGGAGTTCGCCACACAGGCCCGAGCGTGCGCGAGGCAGACCTCTTGGACTGCCTGTACGAGGTGGGCAAGGAGAAGTACCAGTGCAAAGGCTGCACTTGGGCGGCGTGGCGCCTATGGGCCAAGCTCAGCAGACCGTTTTCCGCCGAAAACCGGCTCCAGCGTGCTCCGAATTCCGTTTTCTGCCTGGAAAAGCCTGCGAATTCCAGCCCGCTGAACTCGTCACGCTTGTCACCGTTCGTCACCGCTCGCTTTTTGGGTGCAAAAGTGCGCAAAAGCGGCCCCTGTTGACCCGCACGGCTGCGCTGATGAGCCGCAGCTTCTGCGAGCTCACCCAGGTGCTGCATGTGCCGGCCCCGGATGAAGAGAGTGTCCAGGGCGCCGTGAGGCTTGTGCAGCTGCGGCGTGTCAGCAAAGTCGTCGATGACACAAGCACCTGGTACAGTTTCTTCATTTCCAACTTCTTGGACGCCTCCGTGATCTTGCTGCTGGATGATGCGCCGCAGCGCCGCCTCGTCCCACTTGTCCCAGTAGGTCTGCTCCCGCTCCGTGTTCACCCCCAGGGCCTCCTCGATGTACTTCTTGACGGGATCCAGCCGTCGTCTATGTTGACACTAGTTTCCGATAAGATCATGCATGAGTCGGTCAGGGATCGTGACATCATGCATGGAGTCTTCAGCAAAACTAGTTAGCTCAGCATCAACAACCTTTTCAGCAAGAGACGGCAACCGGAAAGGAAGCGCAAACCGCGGGTGGTCAAGGAAATCGGCTAGGACAGCAGCAGCTATCTCTTGCTCCTTGTTTGGGAGTTGCGCAACGGGGGCGCCCCGCTGGATGATGACTTGGAGAGCACGGACAGCGGCAAGGGGGAGGAAGTCTGTCCAGGGAAGGTCGAGAGCCACATTGGCTATGAAAGGCCTCAATACTGCCAAAGTAGGGCTGAAGATGTACATTCTCTCAAAGACGCCGCGATGCTGCTCCAGAATCAGGCTGATCAGAGCCACGGTTTTGCCCGATTTTGATGGCCCAAGGAAAATGCCCGTGCATGGCACCAGAGGCACCACGGGGTCAGAGGGCTGCTTACTGCTATACTCTGTTGTAGGAAACAGCTTGATCTTCCCCATTCCTTTGCGTTAATTCCCAAATTTGAAGCCGGGAAGCCGACCGGGAGCGCATCGCTATATAGCGGTGCGCTCCCGCAGTTTTCCGGGCAATCCGGGCGGCGAGTCCGGAAGCGCCCTGCTATATAGCAGGGCGCTGACGGAGTTTTCAGGAAGACACCGGGCAATTCTGTATTGGGCACAGGGTTGACGGGGGGCAATCCTGCTGCCAGCGCAGGATTGATGAGGGCAATCCTGTTGCCAGCGCAGGATTGATGAGGGCAATCCTGTGCCCAACGCAGGATTGATGGCAAAGCGAGTGAATGGTGAAAAAAAAACACTCCGTCAGCGATGCAACGAGGACGGCATCACTGACGGACCTTCGGCGCTGGCCCGGTGATGGGTTTTTCGGGCAAAATACCGACGGTGGCGCCTTGAGCCAATTTTGGCTCAACGTGCCACCGCCGGGTGGCGCGGCCGGGAGGCTTCTATGCCGGGCAGGTGGCGCGCTAGGTATCGAAGCCTCCACGTCGGCGGGCTGGCGCGGCTCCGATGTCGGGCAGGAATGTGATGCTGGAAAGCATATGTGGCACTTATGCTTTCGAAGCGGCCGGGTGGGAGGCTCCGATGCCGGGCAGGTGGCGCGGCCGGGAGGCTCCAATGCCGGGCAGGTTCGCCGAAACTGTCGGCTTAGACGACAACTGGAATTTTTTTTCCTGGGAAGAATTTCGACCTTGGCGCGGGCTCGGCAGGGCTCCGCGGCCGGGAGGCTTCTATGCCAGGCAGGTAGCGCGGCAGGAATGTGGCGCGCTAGGTATCGAAGCCTCCACGTCGGCGGGCTGGCGTGGCCAGGGTTGCGCCTCTGCAGAAAGTGCCTGACATCCTCACAAAAAATGTTGAGGATGGACACCGGTGGCGCCTTGAGCCAATTGAGCCACCGCCGAATGGCGCGGCCGGGAGGCTTCTATGCCGGGCAGGTGGCGCGCTAGGTATCGAAGCCTCCACGTCGGCGGGCTGGCGCGGCTCCGACGCCGGGCAGGTTCGCCGAAATCAGCTTAGACAGTTGTCGGCTTAGACGACAACTGGAATTTTTTTTTCCTGGGAAGAATTCCGACCTTGGCGCGGGCTTGGCAGGGCTCCGATGCCAGGCAGGTGGCGCGGCCGGGAGGCTTCTATGCCGGGCAGGTAGCGCGGCAGGAATGTGGCGCGCTAGGTATCGAAGCCTCCGATGCTCGAAAACACAAGTGGCACTTGTGTTTTCGAAGTGCCTCGGAACTTTTTGGTTGCTGCCCGCGTGGCGCGAAGACACACAACTAGAGAAATCAATGAGTCAGCTTCGGTGAGTCAGCTTCGGTGAGTCAGCTTCGGTGAGTCAGCTTCGGGCGCGGTGAAGACAGAGCACGCTTCTTTGCAGAGCACGCTCCTCTGCAGAGCACTCTCCTTTGCAGAGCACGCTTCTTTGCAGAGCACTCTCCTTTGCAGAGCACTTTGCAGAGCACGCTCCTTTGCAGAGCACGCTCCTTTGCAGAGCACGCTCCTTTGCAGAGCACGCTTCTTTGCAGAGCACGCTCCTCTGCAGAGCACTCTCCTTTGCAGAGCACGCTTCTTTGCAGAGCACGCTTCTTTGCAGAGCACTTCTTTGCAGAGCACACTTCTTTGCAGAGCACGCTCCTTTGCAGAGCACGCTTCTTTGCAGAGCACGCTCCTTTGCAGAGCACGCTTCTTTGCAGAGCACGCTCCTTTGCAGAGCACGCTCCTTTGCAGAGCACGCTTCTTTGCAGAGCAGGCCAAGCTCTCTCTTTAGAGGGGGTTTCCCAAATGGATTCTATTCTACCTGAGAGGCTCCTAGCACTCGTCCGTCCAGCATTTGACCTCGTCCTGCGAAGGATTCGAAGTCTAAAACGCTGCGTGCAGGCGTATGGCTGCAAAATAGTGACCCCTAGATATGCGCCGCAATTTGGCTCCAGGTTGCATTTCAAGCGATGTCAAGCTTTGCCAAAGAAAACCCCTTTTCCCTTTTTTTTGGGACCCCTTTTTTGGGACCCCTTTTTTCCTGTTTTTTTTGTTTTTTGTTAGCCCTGCAAAGGTTGGCTCGCTTGAAATGCAACCTGGAGCCAAATTCCAGCACGTTGAAGGCCGACTGGTCTGCCTTGTTGGAGAGACCCGTGGTCAGCTGCGATGCTGCTGCCGCGCGCGGCCACCCTGTCCGTCCGTGGTGGCCAGGGCCGCCGCCGTGGCCAGAGGGCGCAATTGCCGGCGCCAGTGCGCTGCTGTCCAGCTTTGAGGCCAGCTCTGCGTGACAGGGACTGGATGGCCGCTGCGTTGTTGCCGGAGGCTGCCGTGTTCACCGCCAGGTCAGCCACTTGCGCGTAGGGCGTCAGAGCGAGGGCCGTCAGTTACCTCTCCGTTGTCCAGGACCTCCGGGATGTTGCCCCAGGTCCTTCAAACATGTTTTCTTAGGAGTAGTCGTTACACGAATTCGTGCCGATGGGGTGTTGTGCTTTCGCAACGCGCCCCCTTGAGTCGCTATGGACCATTCGGGGTCTTCGTAGCGCAGGGTGGTATATCTCACAACCGCCCTTGAGTCGCTATGGACCATTCGGGCAATGGTGTCGGACACCTTGGTCTGAAAATATCCACAAGAAGTGAGGGATAGTATCCTTCACTTATGAATTGACCGATGGCGTCGGTCAAAACACTCGGGACACATTACTGACACCTCGGCCTGTAGCACATGATGAATTGACCGGCGAAGCTACGCATTGTGTGCATAGTTTTACAGGACAAAGCTTGTGTCGTGGGGCGACACGGGCCATGAGACACCTCGGAGGCTCAAGCGCTACCTTGTCTCAGCTGCAGCACCCACCAGCGGCCGGGCATTAATGAACCAACCTTGCCCATTAATGAACCAACCTTGCCCATTAATGAACCAACCTTGCCATTAATGAATCAGCCCGTTCCATTATTGACTCAAACTTGCCAAGAAGTCCTCTTGGGAACTTGGCCGCTTTTGCGCACTTTTCGGCCCAGAGAGGCGGTGACAAGCGGTGACAGGGATGGAATTCGCCTGTTTTCCGGGCTGAAAGTGTGAGCAAAGTGAACCGAAAACGAGCTTCAGGCATCCCACTTGCAGCTACACGAAAAACGAACTTTTCAGAGTTAGCCGTTTTGAGCACTTTTGGCACCAAAAACGGAGAGGTGACAAAGGCGGTGACAAGTGGTGACAAGCTCCGTCGGTCAATTCATCATGAGGCCGAGGTGTCCCAAGTGTTTTGACCGACGCCATCGATAGGTGTCTCACTTCTTGTCCTGCTAGCCTAGCATGGAATTGAGGGAGACCAAGGTGTCCGACACCATCGGCCACTTCTTTCACTCACAACATAAGACTTCATGTACTGGTAGCAGACGAGATGACTCCATCGATTTTGCCCGTGGTTCATAGCGACTCAGAAAGTACAACACCCCAGCGTTACGAATTCGTAACACCTACTCCTAAGAAAACATGTTTGAAGGACCTGTCACGGGCAACATCCCGGAGGTCCTGGACAACGGAGAGGTAACTGACAGCACGCACGTCACTGCAGGGCAGCTGGCCCTCGCTCTGACACCCTACGCGCAAGTGGCTGACCTGGCGGGGAACACGGCAGCCTCCGCAGCGGCCATCCAGTCCCTGGACGACCGAGTCACCGCCGAGCTGGCCTCAAAGCTGGACAGCAGCGCGGACGCCGGCAATTGCGCCTCTAGCCACGGCGGCGGCCCTGGCCACCACGGACGGACAGGTGGCCGCGCACGGAAGCAGCGTCGCAGCGCTGCAGAGCTCGCTGACCACGGGTCTCTCCAACAAGGCAGACCAGTCGGCCTTCGACGTGCTGGAGGGCGTGGTGGCGACGAAGAGCACCCCGGACGGCGTGGACCTGAAGCTGTCCAACTACAGCACCACGGCCATGAACGGCTCCATCGCCTCGGCCAACAACGCCACGCTGGCCACGGTGGCGGCCAACTACGGCCTCAAGACGGTGGTGGACCAGCACTCCCTAGACATAGCGGCAAGGATCACGCCGCTGGAGGTCGACACCAAGGTGGCCAACGCTCTCCTGGGCGTCGTCACCGCCGCAGCGCTGGCCTCCGAGCTCGCGGACGCCAGCGCACTGACTGCTTACGTTCTGCTGTCTGCCGTCGACACTTCCTCGGAGGTGGGCTCTAAGATAGCGGCAGCCCTCTTGGGCGCAGTCACCACGGCGGCCCTGGACGCTGCCCTCCTTGGCAAGGCGGACGCAAGCGCGCTGGCCGCCCTGCTCTCCACGGTGGACGGGTTGGACACGCCGCTGGAGGTAGACACCAAGATAGCAAATGCCCTGCTGGGTCTTGCCACCGCGGCCTTCGTCGCAGCGCAGCTTGCTAGCCGCGACGCCAGCATCACGGCGCTCCAGGATACCAAGGCCGACGCGACGCTGCTGGCCTCGTACGCCACGAACGCCGCGCTCTCAGCCAGCGAGACCACGCTCCAGAGCGCCCTCGACGCAATCCTCGCGGAGCTTGCCGCCCTGCAGCTTTCCGGCAGCGGCGGAGCTCAGCGCTGGTGGCGTACCGCTCGGCCGCCGACCTGCGCAGTAGTCTCCCAACAGGGCGTCCACTTGTGAGGAGGTGTAGTAGGCCAGCAGCGCGGCCGAGACGGCACCGGTCGTGTCCGCGTCCTGCGCCGTGCCCGTTCGGTAATCGACCAACAACGCGTCCACTTGTGAGGAGGTGTAGTAGGCCAGCAGCGCAGCCGCGAGGGCCGCGTCCGCCGCTGCGACGGAGTAGCAGTCGGCCGTGATGCTCAGCGTGTTGTCGCCGTTGGCCAGCGCAGCAGAGAGAGGAGCCTCCAGATGCAGGTTGCGAACAACGTTGCTTCCGCGAACGAGCTCCCAAGTAGTTGAAGCCCGCCCAGGCCGGCGCGTGATTTGGTTGGTTGCGAAGACGTCCTGCTCCGGGCCCGTCCGGTAGGACAGCAGCGCGCCCGCGACGGCGGCCTGCGTCTGTGCGTCCAGGACACGGCAACGGCCTCGAGCATCGCAGCCGCGCTGCTCAGCTACTACACCGTCGCACAGGGGCTCCAGCAGCACTTCGCCCAGGGTGGTCAGCGTGACGTCGTCGGCCCCTCCGTCCAAAAATGCTTCAGCTCGTGCAGGCCCGGCGCCTGGAAGTGCGCCCCGAAGTGAAGCTTGGCCGTGCTCCAGGCGCCCTGGTCACCCACGAAGCTGCCGTACAGGGGGTCGTAGACGTTGTCGGCCTTGGACATGCACACCACGAAGCTCTCGGCCTGGCGTCAAGTTGTAGGTGCGCACGATGTTGCAGGGGTTCACCGCCAGGGTCAGGGTGTAGCCGTCCACGCTCGCGCGTCCAGTTTGACAGCAGGGCCCAGGATCGGAAAGCGCACGGCTATTTGCAGGGTAGAGGCTGCCTCCGTGACTCCGAGCTTGCCGGCAAGGAGGCCGTCCACACGCTCACCACGCTAGGTGCGCTCCAACAGCCAGAGCTCCGTGGCCTCGGCCAGCTTCACGGTGGGAGGCTTCCAGCCTGAGCGCCTTCGCCTGGAACATCTACACCCTGACGCCGACGTCCGACAGCGGTCCGGAGCTGCGGCTGCTGGGCGACCAGAGCGCGAGGGTCTTCCTGGACCAGTGCGAGCTCATCATGATCAACGACGAGGCGCTGGTGCAGACGAAGCCTCTCGACGCAGCTGTCCTTGACCACGAACCAGAGGAACCCCGGCTGCCTCGTGATCGCAGGCAACATGGGCAACGTGGTCTGCAACACAAGCTTCACGAATTTGTCGGACAGCAGGGTGAAGACGGAGATGGCCAAGGTCGACGTGGCTGAGCTGCAGCAGCTCTTCGACTCCGTGGAGGCCAAGCAGTACAAACGCCCGGACATGAATGAGGACCTGAGGCTGGGCTTCGCCTCAAACGACTTCGCAGGAACAAAGTGGAAGAACCTGACAGGCGCCGCCAGCACCTCACCAGCGTGCTCTGGGGGGTGCGCAAGGGCCTCCAGGGCCGGCTGGACAAGGTGGAAGCCTGGCAGGCCCAGCGGGGTCCGAAGAAGCCATAAGAAACATGGCTGACGCCCGCAGACGAACCATCAAGGCCGTCTACGAGGATCCCCGCACAGGCTTCAGCAGCATAGCGCAAACGCTGCGGCAGGCTCAGGTGCGCGACCCCAGCATCTCCAGACAGGAAGTGAAGGCGTTTCTTGACGGCCTCCGGGTGAACCGGCCGCAGAAAGGCTACAACAGCTTCGTGCCTCTGGAGCCCATGAGCCAGCTGCAGTGGACCTGGCCGACATGAAGGCCTTCGGGGGCAAGCCCTACCCCTTCATGCTGGTGGCCATCGATGCGCTGACCAAAAAAGTGGCCGCGGAGCTTGCGACCACCACCGCGGCGGGCATGAAGAAGGTGTTCCAAGCCCTGGGGGTGCCGGCCAACGTGTACTCCGACGACGGCTCCGAGTTCAAGAGGAGCTGATGGATTTCTGGGACATCGAGAAGCAGGTGACCAGGGGCCACGCTTACTTCGCAGAGCGCGCCATCCGCGCCATGAAGGAGGCGATGTTGCGTCGCATAGCACCTCGCCTACTCTGACCCCGAAATGGCTGAGATTGCTCTGCGCAACATCAAGCGCAGGGCCAAACACAAGGTGACCCGCCCGGAAATCAAGGTCGGGGATATGGTTAGGATCAGGGTTAAGCCGATCAAAACCAAAGGCTCCTACAGGGTCAACGAGATAGCCTGGAGCAAAAAGGTATACAGGGTAGCCTCCGCCAAGAGCGGGGAGACTTGGAGGGGTGGCCGGAAAAGGGTGCGCAGGGATCTCCGAAAAGTCCCCGAAAACTCAGCTCCCAAGCCGAGGGGGCTGGAGGTGCAGTCCCGCCAGCGGAGGCTACAGAGAGGCCCCAGGCTCCCACCTCCCTTTTGATGTTCTCTGTGCCTCTTCTACTCTACATCTCCGGCAGCTCCGCCCGCCACTCACTGACGAGCTTCTCCGTGTTGGATCGGGGCGGGGGGCTTGGAGCCCCCATAATCTACGACCGAGTCCCAATATTCCCACCGCCCGTGCCACGCCCGATCACGCGCAAACCAGCGCAGGGCAAGCTCTGCCCGCTGGGCGCGTGTGGCCTGGCGCGCCCGCTTTAAGCTATCATGACTTCCTCCAAGGCCTTCCGATGCGTGCAGGCATGGCTTCTGGAAAAGCCCGCCGCGTGGGTGGATGAGGACGCCCAGCCTTACGGCCGCTCTGATGGCCCTCCCGCCAAGCGGCCTCACGAGGATGCGCTGCTGGAGGCCGAGCGCTCGCACCAGCGCGACCGCATCGAGCTCCTCAATAAGCAGCTGGAGGACTCGGAGGCGAAAGTCGAAGACCTCAAAGAGAGCCTCTGGGACCTGAGGCGAGTCCTGAAAGAGGTGAGCTACGTCTCTGAAGAGGCTGGGTTTTTTTGGGACCATTGGGACTTGGCGGACTTTTTTTCTTTAGCGCGTCCTCAAGCTCACCAGCGCGCACGCTCCAGCTCCTCAAGCTCATCAACGCGCGCGCCTCCGCCAGCACCGCTCGCTCGCGAAGATCTTCGTTCTCTTCCTCGAGGAACTTGATGCCTCCGCCCTCACCACTCGCTCACGCTGTTCCTCGATGATCTCGATGTGGCGGTCCTGCTGCCAGCGGAGATTTCTGTTGTCGCGCTCCCGCTCCTCACTGCGCATAATTTCGCCGATGAGCTCCTCATCGAGGTGCGCGATGAGACGCCGGTGGCACAGACGCTCGGCCTCAAGCAGTGCATCCTCGCGAGGCCGCGTGGGAGGCCGCTGGGCCAGAAGGCCATTGAGGAAGTCATCTTGAGCAGCTGCGGCGGATCGAATAAGTATTATCGAATGGACGAGAAGGCGAGAAAGCGAGAACGAGAGCTCAGGATCTTTTTTTCGGTTCCGACTGTCTACGCCCAGCATCGGCTCAGCCGCAGCGGCAGTGTCGGAGCGGGCCCCAGCTCCATCACGAGGTCGAAAGGGCGCGGAGCCGGGCGGAGCGTAAGCGCCCAGCATCCGCAGCTGCTCAGGTTGCGCCAGTGTCCCAGCGGGCGCGAGTTGTGAGCGTCGAGGCCGTAGACGGCGAGAGGGACTTCTTCTCGACGGTCTCCTCCAGCATCCCTGTACTCGAGATGCCGGACGTTGGTCACCGCCTTCTTGGGCACGCCCTTGATCTTGCGCTTCTCCTTGCGCGCGCCGTCGGGCTGGACCGTGAGGATGCTGTACATCTTGGAGCGCACGCCGACACTGTGCCGCGCGCGTTCGGCTGAGAGCGCGCAGCTTGTGGCTGATGAGCGGCATGTGTGGCTTGAGTCTTGAGGTCACGGATCTGCGTGTGGAGCCGCCGTCTCGCGAGTAAAAATAATTCAGAATGGCCACCCACATCCTGGAGGCCATCGAAGTAATGGGGCAGCTGGGCAAGCAGGAGAGGCGGTCACTAGGCTGGAGGCGGAAAGATCCGTCTCGGAGATCCGTCTCGGAAATTTTCTTATTTCCAGGAGAGGCGGTCACTGGCTGGAGGCGGAAAGATCCGTCTTGGAGATCCGTCTCGGAAATTTCTTATTCCCAGGAGAGGCGGTCACTGGGAAGATCCGTCTCGGAGATCCGTCTCGGGTCGAGGGAGAAAAAGAATTCTCAAAGGCGTTCGCCAAGTAAAAAAAATGATCCGCGCCCGGGTGGAATCGAGCCTGCGGTCTCCAAGCTTCGAGCTGCAGAGCTGCAGCGCCTCTTCCGATTGAGCTATGGGTCCTTGCTAGTCCAGCACAGAGACTCGTGCCGTCGAGCGCCTTGAAAGTGAACCGAGCCAGGTCGCCCGAACGGGTGCTGACAGCCCGCGTCGTTGTCCAAAAGTCACGAACGCTCCCATCAGTTTCGTGAAGGCTCGCGCGACGGTGGCGGAGCACAAGCCGTGGACTGCTGTGTGTGTGCACCGTGGTAGCTGAACACGAGCGACCTTCCTGAGCACGCGGGAGCAAGGTCGTCACAGCCGGAGCACAGAATGAGTTGATGCAGAGTCTGGACTACAAGCTGAAAACCAGCAACACCAACAACGTGACCGCACGGCGCGCTCCTTTGCCACCACAAGACCACGAACAGCCTGAGCGTCGCTACAACGGCAACCGGCGCCGTCCGCCTTCCCCCTCCAAGCCCTTCAGCGTCGACCCAAGTTCGTTCGGATGATGGCGTACAGCGGTCTACCTGCGCTGCGCCCAGCTGGCCACGCCAGCCGAGCGCTGGGAAACTTGGGGGTGACATCCTGTCCAAGATCATGCTGAAGAGCGGCGTGGGGCGCACCGCCAGGTCCCCCAGCTGCGCTACGCGCGCGCCGAGCGCCGGGGCGTTGAACGCGCAGCGGGCGAATTTGCGCAGTAACCCTTAAAGAGATGAAGACCTTCGGTCGGACCGCAAGGCCACCACGTTCTTCTACTTGGACGACTTTGGCAGTCCAACCCCAACCCGCGGCAGCACACGCCCCTGAGGCCAATTCCAGAAGAAGGCTTCCGCACTCCCGCAGAGGCCACGGACGAGCGCGCGCAGGTGGCAGCTGTGGCTGCGGTCGCCGTCGCCGCCGAAAACGCCTTCGGGTACCTGGGAGGCGCTCGCACCCACGGCGCAGGTTGCTGGAACGCTGGTGCCACGGCAGGAGTCGGCGCAGCGGCGACGGCTGGGTTGGCCGTGGGACTCGCAGGCGGCGAGCCTACAATCTCGGCCCCGCACTTCCGCAGCACGTCCGGCAGCTCCACAACCAGCCGCGCCTCCTTGCATCGTTCCGCGTCCAGGCCAATCACACGCCACGCCTGAACGGCGAAAAAATCTAGTCTTCCACCCTGAAGTTACAGGCGGGGAGATCTTCGCCGTACGAGGGAAAGCGTATGTGTAAGAAGCCCTCCACGGCCTTGTTCTGGTTACTTGCGGCCCTTCAGCAGGTCATGCACCCACAGTGCGGCCGTAGCAGTTAATGTCGTTGCAGCGCTGGCCGTGGCAAAGATCTGGATCCTCTGGATGAAGCAGGCTGGGTTCGGAGTGGCCGGCGCAGCGGGTTGGTGGCGTTCCGTCCGTGTTTCTGACTCTGAAGGCGATCTTGATCGACTCGGGGTCGATGAACGGTACCGCTGGTCAGCGGAATGCGGACCCTCGAGGTGGCGGAGGGGCTCAGCGAGCTGGGGAAATACTGCACGTCGCCAAGGAAGCTGAGCTCCAATCAGAGTCTTTCTCAAGCGCGAAACGCTCTCGAAGCGCTTGTAGAACATTTCGTTAGTGTACGAGGAGGAAGCATTCTATGGTTGCGCAGCCTCCAGCAGAGTAGGAATTCTGATTGACCCGCACGGCAGCGCTGGCCTCAGCTTCTGGGAGCTAGCGCCGCGTTCCCCAGTCGTCCTTTTTGCGTTACTTCCCAAATTGTAGCCGGGAAGCTGCGGCGAGTCCGGAAGAGATTGATAAAACGGCCATGACTGCAGATTCGCTTTGCCAGCCTTTGATAAAAATGCCGCTGACAAGGATGAAGAGCCCATCTTGCCCCACATCAAAGGAGAACACCCGTTTCGGCAGCGGCCGACAAGCAAGGCCTGTCACGACTCGAAGCTTTTGACCTGGTCTCCTGGTCAGGCATCATCAGCCGGCTCCGCCGTCAAGGTGTGCGGTACCTGGAGGTCCAAAGCCCTGCGCACTCCCACCTGCATGCACGGAGTGCCAGGTCTATCTCCCGAAGAAGCTTCGGGTGGCACAGAGCCGAGAAAATCATAGAGGAGGAGAACTGTTCAAGGCAGTGGCTCGTCGAACTTTGAATCACCAGGCTTGCGGCCAGTCGCGGGGTATTCCGCGGTCTTAGGAACTGGCTGTCACGCCCACGATGCTCGCGCTTGCTTGGGTGATTGCACCGAGCAGCTACGTGCTGGACGCACGGATTGTTTGATGCTTGCGACGGACAGGCCCGTGCTAGATGCCATGCTCGACTCGAAGATTGCCACGCCGCCTTGTGTGGACCGCTGGGCTCGAGCTTAAAAAACCGTGCAGCCGCAGCTTGTATCCCAACAGACACCCAAAGTTTTAATAGCGCACGCTTGGCTGCAGCGGGCAAAAACCAAAAATTTGATCCCCAAAATTCTCGCACACGTCAGCTCCGATAAGCCTGAGCCACCTTTGCCGCTACTCCACTTTCCGGTGGACAAGCAGCTGATGCAAATTCTGGTATTTTCAGGGTTGTCACTCAGCCGCTTGATCATGTGTTTTTGGCTATGTGGAGCTCGCTGAGGTACTTGGATGCGCAACACGTGCAGTGGCAGGCCATGCTGGCTGTGGGTTCCTTTTTGCTGCTTTTGGTTTCGGTTTCTTTGGGAACAGCCATTGGTAATGGGTTCAGGCGCCGGATTTTGAACCAGATTGCATCTTCTTTGATGCAGGTGCGTTAGGTGAGAAGTTCTCCGCCCGGGAGGCGCGATGATCGCGTTTGGGGCGGTCAACAAACCCGCCCCAGCCAGTCTGGCTCCCGACAGCGGCCAGCCGTACCGACTGTCACTGTTGCATGCCCTAGCAACCGCATCGGACGACCCGGACATCAAACTGAGGCTGGACCTGGAAGATGCAAAGCGTGCGTCCGCCAGTGTGCAGCAAGGCACACGGAAAGTGGAAGGCAAGCGCAATAACGCTGGGGCGCCAGCCGCGGCCCTGGAGGATCCACTGAAAGGGTGGGAGGTGGGCGCAAAAAAGTGAGGTAACCCGCACGCATGACCCTTTGGTGGCTTGAAACCGAAAGGGAACATGCAGCCAAAGATACAAGAGGTGCGACCGACAAATATGTATGCACGCTCTTTTCCTTTGTGAGGCGTTGCTAGTTAAGGCTCGGAGGTGCAGGGGGAAAGACAGCACGTGTCCTTTCCCTGTGTCTGCACCCCACTGCAAAGCCTTCTCATACGCCCCCACTTCAGGGTTCCAAGCAAACCCCCTCTTCAGAGCGTTTGCGAAGCACTTATATGCTCCGGTCGCCATGGGGCGTCGGGCGGATGCAGCGAAAGCTTGCGTTGGTGGGGCCAGAAATCATGCGGGCGAAAACGAAGGCGAGCTTGCGGCTTGCTGTCGAAAGCGGACGTATTGCCGCGGCTGAGCTGATCAGCCCACACGTTGCGCTCGCCTGGGATATGTGCGGCTAGCACTGACCATTTGTGCTTATAGGCCCACGCGGCGACTAACTGCACAAAAACCTGCAAAGGCCACGCCGTCGTGAACAATTTAATTTGTTCACGCCTGCCTCTGAGGCTGTGTTGTCCGTGCCGGAAGGCATGCCACAAACCCTGAATGCTTGTGTGCGGCTTTAAAGTCAAAACTTGCGCCTATACATGAAGCGTGCGTGTCTTCTGGCATAAACGCTAGGCGCACATCGGATGCCATGGGCAGGCATTCTGGGATATTGCACTTTGGGTTCACCACACGGTGCTGTCTAGGACCAAGCGTCCTTCCCTTCTGCATGCACGACATTGAGTTTGCCTACTGGAATGCCTTTATGCCAGTGCTGCCTCGCCTGTTCGATGGACATCTCTGTGCGGACGACCCATCCGTTGGAGATTTCTTTTTCCAAAAGGGCCGACACTGTGTCGGGCTCGGCTTCGGCGGCCTTCCAGTTGCCCATGCATTCTGTGAGTTCGTGAGGCAGGTCTGCGTGCTCTTTGGGCGGCCACTGCATGCTGCAGGGCAATTCGGATACGGCCCCTGCGGGCACCCCCCCGGCCTGGCGCCGTGTGCCCCATGCTGGTTGCAACGCACACCAGCCGGATGCCTACATTGCACCCGGCCGCAGAAGGCTCCGCAGTGGGGTGCAGACACGGGGAAAGGACACGCGCTGTCTTTCCCCCTGCACCTCCGAGCCTTGACTTCCAAGCAACGCCTCATAAAGAAAAAGAGCGTGCATACATGTTTGTCGTTCGGATTGAAGCAGTGATCAAGATTCTAACTGATTTAGCTTGCAGTGTTCCTGGATTTGCGCTGGTGGTGTTGGCCTGTCACACGACGATCTGGCGCACTGCGGTGTTAATCCTGATTTATCGTTGTTTTCGGTTTGTCCACGATTTCCGTGAGCGTATTCGAGCTTCTCGGCGCTGGTCGTTTTCGTGATACACTGCTATTCACTCTTACAGGAACGTGCCATGGAGGAATGTTCTCGTGACTTTGTTCCCGGTGCTATTTCTTTTGGGTGTCGCTATGATCACTGCGAGTTGTGCGACCTACTGATTGCATTTCTCGTGTCCGTATTAAGTTCTGTCCTTTCTTACTGTTTCGTTGGTGCAGATTCAGTGGTACATTGAAGAGCTTGTTTCGACACTTCGTGGATTTGGATTTCCGTACATAGATTTGTGCGCGGCGTTGAATTTGGGCATTTGTTTCACCCGAATTCGGTTTCACTCAGATGTGCTTCGGCACTTCAGATGGTCAGTTGAGACTCCTGTTTCCTGGCTTGTCTTCGAGTTCATTTGCCTGCTTGGCAGTTTGGCCAAGTTGGCCAAGTTTATCTGTCTGGTTTGTTGAGACATCTGTCTCCGAACTTGGCAGTTTATGGCCCTTACGTGGCCTTCGATGTCGGAGTTTCTTGGGTCTCGTGGTTCGTTGAAACTTCCGTCTCCGAGTCGGAGTTCGTAGTTTTCTACATTTGCCGCTAGCCTACCAGTGGTGGTGCTTGGCAGCTTTATGCCCCCTGTGTCAAAAATGTTTGTGGGTGTTGTGTTTGTTTGTTTGTTTGTTTGTGGTTTGTTATTGTTGTTTGTGTTGGTGGTATCTTCGACACTTGTTCTGTCTTTTCGTTCTTGCGCTCCAACGGCGGACTGGCGATATCGTAACGGCGGCGTGGTTCAAAAAAAACAAAAGCCGAAAAAGGTGTGTTTGGCTTGGTTTGGTTTGGGTTGGTAAAACTAAAGATTTTGGTTGGTTGGGTGCGTGTGTCAACAGATGATTGTATTGAATCTGGTTGGTAGGGCCGTCTGCGCTGTTTGCGTAACATACAATTGTAACTTTCTTGATCCACGCGGCCGTTGCATCGCCAGTCCACGCAAAGAAGATGTAAGACAGAAAACGTGTGTACAATACAATTTAATGAGCTTTTCTCCAGTGGCACCAACAACCTGCACCCAAAAACAGCACTACACTCGCCATGGCGCAATTTTATGGGCGCAATTGAAAACTGTTTTGTATTTTGACATCAATCTCATGTTGGAGCACTGCGGCACATTGGTATCGGGCAAAATACTTGGTGCGTCTTGTCATTTTAAGCTGTTTCTACAAGTAGAGAGGCGCGTAGGTAAGCCGCGTGGCAAAATGCACCAGCCGATTTTTGAAAGGGCCCCTGTCATATGGTGATTATTAGCTGCATCATATTTGGCCAGTTTTGATTTTGCTTATTGCAGGTTCGCAGTTTCAGCCTCGAGACACGGGTGGACAATACAAAACCGCGTATAAGGCTAGTTTTGAGGAACGTTCGCTTTTCGTTTGCGTCCATCAAAATGCTTGCCTTGTTGCTAGTGGCAAACCTTCTTTGACTTGGCGTTTTTCATGTGAGTGGTTCTGCATAACGTGGTTGTGGCGTTCTAAGATACAAATAAATGTGTATTGAAACATACATGCCTGCAGAACTGACCTGCAAGAAAACAACGTCCGCGCAGTTGGTTTGAAGCTGCGTGGCTTTCTTTTTTGCCCACTGTGGACACATATGGCCGGCGCATCACTTTTGCCCATAACAAGGTTGTTGTGTTTCCGATTATATCATGGCCACAACCAATGATTCTGCCGCTTGGTTTCCATCCGGCTACCAGCCTGTCAATCGATGAACAGTTGCATTGATGGAGCTACAGCTGACCCATATCAGTTGTTGAGACAGGAGGTCTGCTTCGTGAAACAAATCATTTGCGAATCTGCTGGCTTCATTCATCCTGGTTCAACATTATCAATCACTTCTAAGTGGTTTTGGGGGCGGTGGACCGGGCTTGTGTTTGCTGGTGCCTGGCAGAAATTTGATTGATATGCAACATGAATTCATATGTTCGGGTTTCAAGCGAGGATGGGACCATCCAAACCGCACAATTGGGACTATCGTGATTTCCATTGTCTGGCTTTCGCATAGCTTGCTTGTAATATATTGAATAGGAATTCATATTTGGGACGCCTCGCCAATGCTTGACGTGACGGATATAGCAATGGGGCTATCCCGAAGCATTGCGAATCAAATCAAGACCAAAACACAAACGACACGGACATTTGCCAGAGGCCGCCCCTCGCTTCGTGGCTCAGTCTGGCGTGGCGCGTTTGTTGCGCCGCGCGCCTGGCGTTCCGGCGCTCCGGCGCTGCGCGCCTCGCGAAGGCGGGTTGGCCTTTCAAGTCGGGATGGTAGAACCAGAATGCCAGTCGTGACCTACTTAATCTATCATCTATCATTGTCTATCTATCCATCTAGCTATCTGTCTATCTATCTGTGTATCTAGCTAGCTATGTATCTATCCTATCTATCTATCTATCTATTTATCTATCTGTCTGCCATATATATATATATTATACATTTTCTGTGTTCATCTCATCTCATCCAGTCTAGTCTAATATAATCGAGTCTAGTCCAATCTAATCTAGTCTATTGTAGTGGTTTGTTGTTGCTTTTGAGTTGTTTTTTCTTTGTTTTGTTTTGTTTTGTCTTGTTTTGTTTTGTCTTGCTTTGTTTTGTCTTGTTTTGCATTGTTTTGATTTGTCTTTGGTTGTTGCTTGTTGTTTGTTTGTTTTGTTTGTTTGTTTGTTTGTTTGTTTGTTTGTTTCTTTGTTAGCTTGGCGTGGTCTGGTCTCTAATCTCCTTTGATCTAATCCTCTGGTCTGGTTTTATTTCTATTTTTATTTTTATTGCCACTCCTGTCAGTTTTCTTCTCTTTGCACGGTTCTCAATTTGAGCTTGCTTGGTTGCACTGATAGTGTTCGGACTGAACCTGTAAGGATGGATGAGCTGTTGCCCAATCCTGATGCGCCTTGGATTTGCAATGTGCAATGTTTCTTTGTCCATGTCTCTTCGACGTTGGCCTGTCTGTCATACTGAGGATTGCAGCAAATTCGAGCCCAATGCCTTCAAGAAGGACCGCACGGAATGGGCCGCACTCCGTGCTGTTTGTGTGCTAGTGCTTCGGCCAGGAGAAATGCAAACAGTGCGGACGGCCTTGGACAGAGCACAAAGGTGTGATCTCGGAGGTGCGGAGTAGGAACTTGTCAGTGAGAGCTTGTGAGTGTGCGCGAGATTTGTGGCATAAATCCCGCCTTTTGAAGTGCGCGATATGTCCTTAGCGGCCTCTAGGCTTTCCATGAGTTTCCAGGGAAGTACCGCCCGAGGGAGACAACAGGGTCCTGAGGTGTGGATGTTGGTGGGAAGCGCGCTTTTGGAGGCGGAGCATCGTTCTTTGAAGTGCCTTTGCCAGGAGCATCTCCAGAACTTCTTGAAGTTGAAGCAAAAAGCTCAGGAAGACAAGGACAAGAAGGAGGCGTGGGCCTTTGTGGCATTTGCTTGTCTTCATAGTTGCCTTTGTCGTTTCTTTCTTTATCCACTTTGTTGCTACATTTGCTTTTGACTTATTTTGACTCCTGATAAAGCTCGGGTCATCCAGTTTGCAACATGCTACCTGTTTTCAACATGCTGCCCGTGCCTGCATAAAAGCGGCGTTTCCAGTATGTGGCACCAGTTATCAGGCCCATTTCTATGAGTTGCTGCGCCCTCAAGTAAGAAGGGGAAATGGCGATGTTGCAAACTCTTTCCTCAAGGCGATGCTGTGTTCCCACAACTCAAGGTGACGTTACAGGAATTCCGCACGTGTTCTTCGTTTATCATGCCGTGAAGGTGAGCATGGTTGTACAGGTGGTTTTCTAGGCTGGTTGGAGAAACAAACATGTAATCTACCAGGGAGTCATTATCATGATTGCTGTGGATGCTTGATTGCGACAAGATAACATCGAGCAAATCTAAGGTTTAGAGGAGTTTGCCTTCCCACGAGGAATCTAGGATCTCTCAAAGCCGCCTTTGTGCTAAGAAAGCTGGGCTGCGAACCGGGAAAGGCGAATGGCGCCCAGAAAGTTATGGGCAGGGCCCGCTGATTTCTGCTAACCCGTGGTTGATTGATCCAAAGGCTTGAAATCAACCATCTGAGTTGATTTCAATCTCACTCCCGGCCCCTCCTCGTTTTCAGGCTTGGTGCCCTTTTTTGGCATTTTCATCGGAGTTCTCCGAAAAGCATATGTCACAACCCTCCATCTCCTGGGTGCCCTGTGAAATCCGGGAGACTGGGAGCCAATCCTTTTGGATCCCCTTCTCTGCGTTCGAGGCTGAAGCGCAGCAGGCCATTGCGGCCAAGAAAGCCGCGAAGAAGCGAGCGAGCCAGGCCGAATGGGTGACGGCCGTGGCTTGTTTGTGTTGGAATTGGAGTTATTCTGAAAAACCACAGGAACTCCTTTCCGGTAGGAAGCTTTTGTGGGGTTGAAAGGGAAGGTCGTGGAAACAACCAGTTTGCGGGTTCCACATCCAGCCAAACCCATGCTTCGGATTTCCAAAACACCCTCGCTTTACATGGGAAATTGGTGGTTTTCCTTTCGGCGTTCCCTTTAAAGCAATCCCCAAAAGGGTACCTTCAAAGAAGACAGAAGCACATAGGTTCATGGAAGATTCCAAACTTTAGAGCGAACCTGATGAAGTTGCTGAGGATGCAGATGGAGCCTTGCGAGGAAATGAAATAATATTTCCTCACAAAGCCAAGGTTATATATCGCGGATTCGGGGCAACAACAAAACACGTGGGTTGTTTCTTTGCAGGGGGTTGCCCATTCCCACTGGTTTGAGGTGCACCCAATTTGTCTTTCCATACCCTGGACAAGAAGGGGTATAGGGATTGTGTCGACTGAACGGACCTTCGCGTTATCGTTCGGGGTGTGTGCGTGATTTTCTCGGGTTCTACTTGTGTTTGGAGGGCATTGGCCGGCTTGGGGCATAAGGTAGGGGTTTGAGACAACTGGTAAGAAACTTGCTTCATATCTTCGTGTTGACATAGCTGCCGGAAAAATGGCAGGGGGAGCTGACTACTCCGTCTGGACTCTGCCAGGATGCTAACGACGACTGGTTCTTGGAGGACGATAAGAAGGATGGGAGTCCTGATGCGGCCGCGTGAAAACCAGACAAAATGAGTGGTAGCATTTGCCACAAGAATCCAGGCGGTAAGTTACCCTGCTCCAGACTGATGTGGGAGGTCACCCTAGTTTGTCTTGTGTCCTGTTGGGGAAAGCTGTTTGAGGGAATTGTGGTCTGGCATTCGCTACCCGCGCAAGGCACCTGCTGTGCTAGATTACGATTCTGACGATGACGTCGGCTTCCGCATGCCGCTGGGCAGAAGTTGAGATGGTCCTCCTGCCACATTCCCGGGGCCGATGAACCTTCTCAAAATGGGGGCTGGGCTGGCGGCTTCGAATTGTGATGAATGGCCTTGACCATCCATGTCGTTGTCATTGCAGCCTGTTTTGATTCAGAAAGGGTGTTTTCTTATTGGTTGCGCTCCAATGCAAGAAGATTGATCACCAACAGGAGGCGCTATGCTTCTCCTCTTGTTGAATCAGGTGTCAATTGCTGATTCCCTGTAGGTGCTCGGGGCGTTCTCAAGTCTGGGAAAAAAGATGCAATGCAGAATGAAAGCGTATTACTCAAATCAAATTTTTCTAAGTGTGGAAATACCTTCATAAAAACGTCATTCAAAATTTCAGCCGCTTCATCCATTACAAGAAGCAGCAAGGACTTGCTCATTCCGCATCGCTGGCCCAGGTTTGGTCAAGATTCGCTGCCTGCCGAGATGTTTGGGCGAAAGTCGGAGACCGTCAGGGAGGTCAAGGCCGGATACAATGCCTTGTTTTGTTTGCTTTTGGGTGACTTTTTGGGGCTTTACGTGCTATTGCACTCGAAGATGAAGGATTAAATACAATGATTTTGCTGGCTTGATCAACGTGGACATCCTTTTCCTTCCCCAATATTCTCCAATTGTGGAATTCGGAGATTTGGAGGCTTCAATATGCCACCAACATAAGCTTTTAAGGCGTGTATATCCCTCAGCAAAGTGGTTTTCTTCGTACCTCCAGAGAGCTGAACAATGCCCTTTCACTAATATATGAACTAGTGTTCTTCTCGTCACATTCGTAGGCAAATCCCTAAACCCTAAACCCAGTGCTTGCTGTTTGGTCCTGTGTGGAAAGGTTGTCAACTTGATCGACTGGGGCGAGTGCGACATTGCCGACAAGGAGGATGCACCACGATAAAGCCAAGAAGTCACGCTTGCATGCAAGGTTTGATCTACGGCTGTTCAAGGTCAGCACGACTGAGGGCCTTCCCTTGCGAAGTTTGGGATCAACCAACCACAGGCTCCATGACACGACATCGCGCTGGCAGGAGGCCTTTGGCGCTGGTGAGGCCTGCCGCGTCCAAGGGCCGCGAGCATCTTTGTGTAGCTCGCTGCGGCTCCGGGTTTCGTCATTGGAATTTGCACTTTGTTTTATTCCAGATTGTTCACAGTGCATTGCACAGATAAAAGAGGACTGTGGCCTGTACAGGGGGCAGGGATTCAAGATTCTGCTCCCAAGTTGACCATGAGCCCAGATGCTTAGCTAACCCCGAGTGGCGAGCCGTGTTAAGAAATGCGCATCACCGACATGGGCAAGCAGGCACATCAGAGTTGTGGAGGTCGAAATGGTTTGAGCTGAGGGTTGGTGAATTTCCAGCTGTGAACAAATCGCTCCAGATGTCCTTCTGGAGCAACTCTACTCTTCGAGACAACTGAAATGATTCCGATGCTATTGGCTATGGCTTTTTAAGGGTAAATCACCTCAATAGTGGTAGGTGGATATGAATCCCCGACTAGATGATGTCCACCAAAAACTCCTTATGAACATTCATGCCCATTTGCCACCAGACATGTGCGAGGCGACAGGAAGCTCTGTCAGCACACGAGCTCCGCCTGTGGAGGCGGACCGGTGGCTATTCTTTTTTTGAGGGGCCCCTTTTTTGTTGGTTTTAAAGAGAGGTCAACAGGAAAACCAAATCGATTTTTTTTGAGTCCGCTAAAAAGCAAGCACACACACACAGACACACACAGACACACACAGACACACACAGACACACACAGACACACACAGACACACACAGACACACACAGACACACACAGACACACACAGACACACACAGACACACACAGACACACACAGACACACACAGACACACACAGACACACACAGACACACACAGACACACACAGACACACACAGACACACACAGACACACACAGACACACACAGACACACACAGACACACACAGACACACACAGACACACACAGACACACACAGACACACTCAGACACACACAGACACACACAGACACACACAGACACACACAGACACACACAGAGACACACACAGAGACACACACAGACACACACACAGACACACACACAGACACACACACAGACACACACACAGACACACACACAGACACACACACAGACACACACACAGACACACACACAGACACACACACAGACACACACACATACACACACACAGACACACACACAGACACACACACAGACACACACCCAGACACACACACAGACACACACACAGACACACACACAGACACACACACAGACACACACACAGACACACACACAGACACACACACA
>CAUJNA010003485.1:251929-414429 GCA_963377175.1 Effrenium voratum
ACACACACACACCCCACACACACACACCCCACACACACACACCCCACACACACACACCCCACACACACACACACACACCCCACACACACCCACCCCACACACACCCACCCCACACACACACCACACACACCCCACACACACCCACCCCACACACACACCACACACACCCCACACACACACCCCACACACACACCCCACACACACCCCACACACACCCCACACACACCCCACACACACCCCACACACACCCCACACACACCCCACACACACCCCCCACACACCACACACACACACACAGACACACACAGACACACAGAGACACACACACACACACACACACACACACGCGCGCGCACATACCAGTATGCCCTGAGACAAGTTATGTTGATCGTGGCTCAAGTCAATCATAAAGGGAGAGACCATGAGAGGACCAAACAGAACATTATTGGGAACTGTGTGTGCCAGTTTGTGCTTTTTGGGCGAGGGGAGTTGTTCAATGCCAATAAGCCTTCTCTGACCATCGCACAGCTTTACTTATTGAGTCTCCAGTGGAGAGCATGTGTAAGCACTAGTCAAATATAGTTCTGGTTTGAGCAGCAGTCATACTTTCGGAAGCAACATCAGGCCCGGCATGTTCAGATAGGAGAACCTTCCTTGCAAGGGTCTTGGGGAAGAGCCGCTGGCCCCATCGCAAGATACTCGCCTGCAGAATGAACAATGAACCAACAAAACCATCATATTCAGAGGCATCTCCTTTTGGTAGGCCCCATTGGTTTGGTCACAAGTAGGAAGATGGTCACACTTTGCAGTACCCCCGGGCAAGTGAGCAGCGCCCAAAACCCAATGACCATAGGTGGCTCTACTACCTGGAAACATAGGAGTTTGAGTGAGGAACCTTTAAAACCATGTTGGTATGACCAAAAGTCACTGGGTTTTGGGCGCTCAAGTTAACATGGAGCTCTTTTTCGGCAAAAACTCAGGCCAGGCCTCTGGAGCAACCAGGCGCGGGGTACAGGTGCCACAGGGATGGTCATGGACCCCTCAAAGATTTAGACGGCCGAAATAATTGTTCCAAATCAGGGATTCGTGACCATGTTCACGTAGAGCGTATTGGTTTGGGGAGGACAAGGGGGGACAATAAAGACTCGTGACAAAAAAGGGTTCGGTCTGGTTCTTTGTTTGACTCTCCCCGATGCTGCAAAACGGCTAAGATGCACCAAAATGGTCGCTTGCCGGCTCTCGCCCTTCCCACAAGCATGGCATCTTTGGCAGGAGGCCTCTTCAGATTCTACATTTTTGTTGGCCGGCAGTGAGTGGTGATCCAAGTCCAAACGGTTGGAAAGGACAGCGCAAAGCAGAGCACTATGCGCCCACGAAGCAAGCTGCGCAAGCACATGTCAAGAATCTCAGCATCTGCATGGCAAAAACAGGCTTAACCCAAGAATGGGTGGTTTCCCCGAGGCTTCCCTTTCGTACAACATGAAGGGTATGCTCAAGAAATGACATTCTTTTTCATCGAAGCTTTCCAAAAGGGGCCCTCTGGTGGGATGCACAACAACATTGAGAGGAACACACACACGCACACACACACACAGACACACCTTCTACACGCCACCCTCTACACGATTCGCAAACCAACAGCATCGCCCACAAGACCTAAAGCCGGCAAGCCATGTACCCCAATGACCAACAGCCTTTGTTGGTGGTCCATTTGCCTCTAAGCACCTTGGGCCTCGTAGAGACGTTGAGGCGACTTCAGCTTCCAGGAGCCCAGCGGCGGCGCCCGGACGGAACTCGCACAGCCCAAAGCCCCGCAGGTCAAAGGGCAGAGCCCGGCAACGGGTTTGAAGGGAAGGGCCCTTTGATCCATCGGCCGGTTACTCTTTTTTTGTTTTTGAGACAATCTGGTGGTTGGGCACCTGAAGTGAAGTGTCACAAGACCCAGAGGTAAGACTACTGTAAGTTCTACAAAAAGGACCTGTTGTATAACTTCAACATTTGTGGTGGGGTCGAACCTCCAGGATTTTCGACGATCACAGATGTCCAGAAGATGCTCTCAACCGACGCTCTGGCCAATTCCATGGGAAGAGACGTCCTGGTTTTCCGAGGCAAGCCTGCTTTTCAGCACGGTGGCCATGGCAATCAGGACGGATGCCAAGAAATTGTGTTTGGAGTCAATGATTTTTCAGCGGCGAAAGAGGTTTTCCAAGAGGCCCTTGGGCCGTGGAAGTGGACTCGTGCAGGACATGCTGACAGAGATCCAGCATTTGCGGCAGATGCTTGCTGATGCCAACGAGGAGAAAGCCATTCAGGCGGATGTTGGGTTCGCTGGGAAATGCATAAAACATGTTTCTCAAGTTTTTGGCTCATTGGACTGGCTGACTAACATCCTTGAACGTTGCAGGATTGCGCTCTGTGGTGGTCCCCGTGCAACTTGAGGTAGACGTGGGTGGCATCTCGTTTTTTCAGGTACCCCGCTTCGGTTGATTTAAATAGAGACCAACAGAAAGCTAGACATGCTGGGTGTCTCCACATTTTGAGACAAACCCCATGTCAATGTGTTTTTCACTGCTCTGTTTGTCGTGCCAGGTCGCCATCGTGCGCGACGAGGTTGTTGAAAAGCAGCAACAGGTGGCGGAGTTGACTCGTCAAAAGAACGAGATGGAGGTCCGCCTGGCGTTGGGACGCGCACGTCTTGTTTTGCGAATGGGGGTTGATCAATATTCCGATTTAGGGCCCCCAAATGAGCCTGGGTAGCTTGTCCCATGTGGTGCAAGTGATTGTTTTTGGTGGTTTCCCTAATGGTCACCCCCATGTAAAGGACCGTATCAACCCCCAAATGTTCACCCTTGATGGGATGGCGTGTTCCTGCACACAGTGATGGATCTCCGAAATGGGACCCCTGATCAGAATCATCCAGGAGTTCACCAGATAGCCGGTTGTGTGGTTTTGCCTTACTGGTGCTTCTTGTGGTTGACAAGCCACAGAGTTGGGGCAAAAGTCAGACTGGGCGCGACTGAAAATAGGGGAACCTCCAAACGACCCCAACATTGGCATCCTCGACAAAGGTATGCCCTGGCTGACGCGTCTTTCGGAAAGACATGGGAGATGTCTTAAACAAGAACATCAGAAACGCGGGGGGCGCTCTTCCTGGCTGCACTGCGCCATGTGCCTTGTCCAAGAGACCCGGTCGCTTGGTCATGGATTCCTGAACAGAGATATACAGGCCCCTTGATTCCCTTGGTCATCGCTTTTGTTTTGCGTTTTGCTCTCCAAGAGAGGTTTTGAAATCTCTGATCCACCTCGTTTCTTCTTAACAGTCTTGACATTTTCTGCTGGTGGAGAAGTAACTCAGTTCGTCTCCTCCATCCCGTTGATGCTTCAATTTAAAATGTACAGGGATTCACTCCAGTCACCATCCCCTTTCTTGAAGAATACCTAAAACGTGCATCGACATGAATCTTTGCGCGATTCGTATCAAGTCCGACTTGCATCGCCAGGCCATGCTCAGAGAAGCACGGGCGAAGCTCGACTCCTGTGAGGCTCCTTCTCAACTCCTGTAAGGGGTCTCACCGTTTCTTTTGGGTGTGGCTTTGTCTAAACCACCACGTGGCCTTGACCTTGAAGCAGAACTTTGCTTGCGCTTTTGAGGCGATGCACAGCAGCACGGAGCTCACACCCACAAACGCAAACAGCAACGACTTTTCATTTTGTCTGACTTGTTCCTATCGTTGGGTATTCGTAGCATGCATGCACAATGTGAAACGATTCTTTCATTGGAAGATCAGGCTGTTTCTGGCTTTGTCTGAACTGGATGCTTTATGTGTGTGTCTCTGTCTGCGTGTGTGTCTGTGCGTGTCGCGAATTACATGAAATCAACGATGAAGAGAGGAGCTTTTTGGGGTTTGACAATGTATCACAATGCCACAATTAAATCCTTCATTTGCATCCCCGTACCAAGCTTGACGGGAGAACTTGGTGATTGAAAGTAGCCAAGCAGCTGTTGCCGTAGTTGGTGACTGGCAGTGGACACCTGAATAGCTAGTTTGGGGAGGACAGCCCGACAGCTCCCCCCCCCCGCAGGACAAGGAGGCCACAGTGAAAGTGGACCAAGTAGAGGCGGGCTGCAGGGGCGTTTCTCGCATTCACGACGAAGCGCACATCCACAGATTTTGCCTCTAGTCACAGCATGTGCTACACGATGTCTCTTAGGACGGCTCATTTCTGGAAGCCCTTGAGACAGGGCAAAGGATGAGCTTTGAAGAAGTTGACCAAAACTGTTGTCCTCCCTGAATCCGTCCTCACGTGGCAGACTGTTGCCAAATTTGGACCGTGCAACCAATGATGAGGGCAGCCCGGCCCTGTCCTTCGGGTGCGTATGTGCTGAATTTGCTCCCCCCGAAAACAAAAAGAACAAAACAAAGAAAAGAGAGTGCCTTTCTTTTGGTTTCCCTTTCAACCAACCTCCAAAGGGTACCGAGCCTCAACAAAACGCACACACACACACACCCACCAGGTGCCCCTTTCGGCAACCCGGTTGTTCGCGCGAGGCAGCCTGTCAGGCAGAGCGCCTGGAGGCGACTCCGAGCGAGTGCGGCTTCAAAATGGGAACCTTTCGATTGGATTTGAGCTGAGTTGGTCCAAAAACGACCGGATCTGACCTTCCGGTTTTCCCCTAGGTCCATGATTTGTCAAGGTCTCACAAGGTGAACCCTGGATTTTCCAGGTCCTTTGGGAAAGTGAGGAGAGAGAGAGAGAGAGCTGCAAAGGTGTGTAATTGGAAACTCATTTTTATTTGATTTGGCAGAACACCAACTCAGTTGTTGGGTTCGCCCAGTTTGGTTTATGGGTTTGCTGTTCAGCAAGGTGCCGGCCAACCAGGACCCATAGGATTCATTGAGCCGCATGAAGGCCTCTCAACTCAAAGGTAGCATCTCTTGAGGGAAAGCTTGGATCCCTTGACTTTCCTTTTTGGGACCCCCCCAAAGTGGTGATCCTTTCAATGGAACCCACCTGTAAAGTGCAACTTCTGATAGGAAATCCAGGGACACCTGTAAAGAGAGAGAGAGAGAGAGAGAGACACACAAAAAGGAAGGGGAGCAGGTTGCAAACCTGTTGACATCAGGCAGCCGTTTCCAAAGATGGGGAGCAAAGAATGGTGGGGTTTTGGCAAGCCACCAATCTTCCCTCTTCTCTCTCTCTGTCACATTGGCACTACTTGGTGTGGGCAGATTTGACACACGTCCCCAAGCTAAATGGATTTTGTATAGATGCTTTGTTGGGCTGAATCCTAAGACAGGCTTCGAGTAGAGCTATTTCTCACACTAGTGTCGCAGGCTGAAAACCACGCCGAGAAAGTTGATAAAGCAGAGGCTCGTGGCGGTCGTCTCTCAACTTGTCAATGTCATTTGAAGTTCGGGCAAATTCCAGCAGTTGGTGCTCAATTTGGCAGCTATAAAGGGCTCTCTAGCTTATTCCACGAGGAACACGGCATTCATTTCCCATGTCCATTGAGCAGTTTCAGGACTTTAGGTCGCCTTTGGTGTTTGGGCTAGCAGGCAAATCATCTGTGGGACTTTGGTTTGTTTTGTTGTGAAATACGGGGCCCCGCACGCAATCCCAACAAAGCAAGTTGAATCCGATGTTGTCTGCCAACTATAAACTGACCCAAAACCTTTCAGTTTTGATTGCGTGCCACATACTCAGGCTTTCCTCTTGAGTTTTGCATTCTTTCTTTTTCCTCCTTGAACATTTTGGGCATCCACGATATCCCAGGACCTTTGAAACAGATCCTCTGAGCTGCACGCTGATCTACATTCGCGCCCCAGTTGCCACATTTGATTGCTAGGTGTTGGTGGGAGTGGTTATCAAGCTTCCAAGCCTTGGCATTTTCCGGCCTGTCATGATAAAAGCATTCCGTGACTCACTCGAGGATCATCTAGTTTGATTCGCCTGTTTTGACTGAGTGGGCGATCTTATCCTTCGATATACCAAGCACAGATCAATGGAAGAATGGAAGGTTGAGCTATCCAGGCCAATGCATCTTGACTCTGTCACCTGTATCTGCCATGGATGAACATTTTGTCCTGGGACTGACCCGCACGTTTAGCTAGGCCTTGTCCCAAAGGGCAGCTGCTAAACCTAGTCAACATTGCAGGGATTGACCAGCTCCTTCCTTTCTAGTGTAACAGGTATTTCAAGCAACATGGTCTACCAACCTCCCAGTGAATGTTTGTGGTTTCGCCTAAAGGTCTTTGGTGGGATCGGGCTGAGACCCGGGCTGGCCTGTCGAGGCGGAGCAGCTTGCAGCCCGCCTTGCGGAGGCCGAGGCAAAGCTCGAGGCGGGTGACACCCAGTCCCTTCTCGAAGTACTTCTTGAAGTAGTTGATATTCCAGGTAGTCTCCTGTCGGAAGGGTAGGTGATACCTAACGAATGCCGGAACAGAATCCCCTCTGGTAGAGCGGTCTTCCAAAGGTCTGGAGCACTTGCGTGTTTGTTGTTGGGCGAGAGAGAGAGAGAGAGAGATAATGGTGTTTTTTCATCTAGATGGCAACCCACAAGAAAAACATTTAATGCACAAGGTCAATTGGAAGTCAAACACATGTTACTGTAGCAAGGCGTGCGTTGTTGGCAAAACTCCAGACTTTCGCAAGCACCGTTTTCTGTTTGCTTTGCCTTTCCGACTCGAGGCTGCCCAAGTCCAGCTGGCGGCGATGCCGGCGCCGGCGCCCGCAGAGCTGCCGGCTGTCAGCTCGGAGACTCAGCGGGCACTGAATTGAAGGAGGCCAACGATGCGCCAGGGGGAAACCAACATGAGGATGTTGAAACAATGTTGTTTCAAGCCGTGTTTCAAACAGGTTTGCCCAACCCCGAGTTGCATCAAGGGGCTTTGGTTTTCGACCTCTCACCCACAGGTATCCTTTCTCAGGGTCTGGGTGGGTCCCTCTCTTGTTGCAGCTTGATTCACCCACATAAGTTGCAGGGGTTGGACTTCTCCGATCTTTTGACCCTTGCTCACTACGTGCGGTTTGCCTGCATTCCGAAGTCAGATGGGAAAGATGCTAGTGCGAGCTGTCTGTTTCGTACTCGGGAACCGAAATTCGAAGAGGCTTCAAAGCTGAACTTGTGGGGACGGTCAAAGCCACATCTTACATATTCACCCCTTCAAAGTCTAGCCAAACGCAAAGCTGAAAATCAGCTGAGTCTGCAGGCAAATCTATCGCATTCAGAAATATAGGAGGCGATGACTAAATCACCCAGGCCGTGCCCACAACGAATGCCATTCTTTGCCCCTTCGGTGATGGCTCTGATTGACAGCTAGTAATCACTCATTTGAGGCGCCTTTAAGGGACATTCTGTTGGGAGCCCTGCCCTCAACATATGCCCTGGCCACAGTTTCTTTTTCGGCTGCGCAGGACCTTTATGTCCTTTTCTCTTATCCTGTAGTATCCAGCCGGACGGTTTTATTAACAAACACTGTTTCAGCTTGTTTGTGACTCATTCGTTGGTGTTTTCGGATCAGTTCAGAAGGATAGACCGCATCCGTCTTGATGCAGTCAAAAAGCCAGCGGCCTGAGTCGGCCTGAGGCTCCGGTGATGCTCCAGAAGCGCTTAGAGCCGCCAGGGGCCCATACTTCAATTGGAGCTTTGACGCTTCAATTGGAGCTTTGACGCATGTTGGCCTTGCAGTATGTTTGTGGCTGTTGGATCATGCTGTGTCAGGGCATGCACTTTTGCAATGTGGTTGGGGTGGGGGTCGTCTTTGCACATTGAGCTGCCTGAGCTGTGCATCATAGTCTTCTACCGACAAGACCGTCGTGCGCAAACGTCGGTCGGACCTGTCGCCATGGCAACGTCATGTTTGAGCGAGACTTTTCTTCGCAGCCCAAAGCGTCATGGTCTTTTTCTCGGCCCGATGCTTCGGGAGGCGTCCGAGCTCTGGGAGCTTTGCAGCCGCACCTGCCGCACCTTGGGGCTGGAAGGCGGAGTCGTGAGCTGTGAGTCCCAGACTTCTCTAGGAGATTTGAAGCCCCAGCAATGTGCGTCGCTGCGTTATGGAGTATCAGGATAGGTGATGGCCCATGGATTCTTTTGACAATTCAGAACCATTGCTGTTGTATGCTTTTGACAGTTTCTGGGGTCTCCACACCTCGAGGCGAACTCTGGTCGAAAGGCCGTGGCACCAGTTGCAGGTTTGGTTTCCAACCCGACACGGGGCAGCGAGGAGATTTGTTTGTCAGGCGAGGCCTCCGAGACGGCGGCCTCGACGGCCTCCGACTCCCTGCAGGCGGGCTGCCACCTTTCATCCAATTAGTTCGGAGTTGCTGAATGAACCAAGATCCCTCCCAAGTCTACGTGCCAAAGGTTTGGAATCCGTTTGGGGGGAATCTCTTCAATCCATCCGACCCGTCCGCTGGGCCGCGCTTTTGACTTCCATTTGCCCCTTCCGAGCCTGCCGGGACGCCTTGTGCATCATGGGCCTTTCTGCGGTTTCCTTGATGCTTTGCTTCAACGCAAATCAATTGCTTCACTTTCAAGCTTCTCTTCAAGCAATTGTTTCTTGTTTGTGTTGTCCTTGAACAGTTGATCCCAATCTTTGAAGCGGCAAGCAAGCTGGCTTTCTTTCTGCGCGACTGCGCGACTGCGCATTCTCAGAAAGGTTTCCGGTTTCCCCCTTTCCCCTTTGCTCCGTTCTCCACTTACAGGAAAGCAAGGGGGGCGTCCCGGCGTCTCGCTTCCTTTTCCCAGGCGGAGCTGCAGCGGTGCCGCGAGCGGGCCGCCACGGCGGCCAGCGCCGCGGAGCAGGCGGCGGCGGAGAGGAGGCGGACGCCCGGCGCCGCTTCGCCTTTTTTTTGGTTCTTTTTTTTTCCCATACGCTTTCAACCCTTTCAACTTGTTCAACCCTTTAAACCAAGGAGTGAACCACTTTTTGCAGGAAGTCTGGTCAAGGTTGCCTGCTTGTTTTAGTTGCGCCCTTCTTGGATACCCATATTTTTCGAGTCGTGATTGTGATGGCGTACCTGCTTCGAGGGAATGTGGGTTTGTGTGGTTCCGCCCTTTCCCGGTCGGGTGGTTCTCAAAAGGGTGCAAATCCTCGGGGTTGGTTCCTTTTGGCTTCTATTTTGAACCGTACCTGAAGGGGGTCTACACTTCTGAACGCTCGTTTCAAAAGGAAAAGAACCAAGCACCTGCAAGGGTCCCAATTTTTCAGATGGTTGGATTCAAGAAGGGGCCCCCTCCTTTTGAGCCACAGGTTCCGCTGCAGATTTTCCCGCATTTTTTGCGAAGGACGAGCGGAGCTTGGATTTGCGAAGGACATCGGTTGAGAGATTGAATGGGCCATTTCCGCGCATTGGGATAGATGCAACCCTATGAATGTTACGAAAAAAAAAAAAAAAAAAAAACCACCTGCGAAGAGGATTTTGTCCATCTACGGTATCAGGAAGATATCGCTTACCAAAGCTCCCCGATTCCCTCTCGATTGTTTCGACGCGTGTCGCTGGCAGGCAGCTGACGGCAAAGTTGGAGGAGCTCGAGCGAAGACCAGCGGCCTCACCGCAGGACGGTGGCCTCAAACAGCGTCATCTTGCATTTTAAGGTTTATTCGATCGACGCAATTATCATGAGCTCACCTGGGCTCCTCGTAAGAGACCAAGTGATGATTTTCAGATTGCCCGTCTCTTGGTGTAGGATTTGATAGTACAAACATAGTTTAGAATGCTAATGAGCCTCGAGCTGATATCCTTGACAACTGCCACGAGGTTCTGTCAATTTGCCGGAATTCTGCTGTCAATTTGGGAGGGATATGGGGACTCACTCGATTTCCCAACAAAATCAGGCGCTTACAGGAAGCTGTCACATATTCATTTGATCACTTGTGCTTGCCTTTTCAGACCCTCCCCCCCAAAATCTTCTAAGGGTCACATTCCAAGAATAGAAGCCCCTCGCCGTGGCTACCACGTTTCTCTTGCTCGGCTCCAGGAAGCTCAAGCTGCCAAGGCATCCGGCGATGCAAGTTGGGACACTGGTTTTAAGGCTTACAGGACTTTTTCGTCACTTTGACGCAACGTGGTTGGGATGCCAGGATGCTCTTTGCAGTGAGACACAGATCGGTTTGGGTAGCAGCGGCTGGCAGGCTTTGCGGGACGTCCGCCTGCATGCAGAGCAACAGCTCGCGTGGGTTCTGCAGCGGATGAGTGTAAGTCACAATCATCAGGCAGGGTGGGCGAAGGAATCGCCTTGCAAATAGCAGAGTGCTGAATGGGTCCAAGCTTTTGCTGCTCTCAAGATCCGATCGGACAAACGAGTTTCCGCACCAGCATTGGGTTCTTTTATGGTGGATTTATCATTGGTGAGTTTCTGGTTTGACCGTGGCTGAGCCAGAGACAATTCCGGCCGGTGTTCACACGTGAAGGTCGTGCGCATCACAAAGAAATTCATGAAAGGTGGCACAGGCCCTCCAGCCAAGGGGTTGAGGTGTTCCGGGACCTTCCAAGCCCCCCATGAGGCCAGAACAGCAGCAGGAACCTATCCCTTGCATTTCGCACATGCATGTTGCAGCTGGATCTCATGTTTCCGGCTCAATCTGGTTGGAGCCCGCCTTTGGGTTTTCCTTTCCCTTGTTCACCCCAACGAAGCCTACCGACTCCAAGAGAGGGCACAGCCCTTTTTTTTCCGGTGCTTTGCAGGCCGAGTTGCAGAAGCTCGGTTCCGTGAGCGCCTGATTCGGTTGTAAGTCGCCTGAATTCGATCGGGGCCGGGCCCTTCTGCCCGGCCCGGGGGTTGATCTGAGATCATTGGGATCGAAGGTCCCCTGAACTTCCCCGAGGCTTTAGGGTGCATTCCCCCTTTCTGTACATTATTCACATATGGATATGTATATAGTATAGTTCATGTACATATATATATATATATATACACACATATACATACACATGAATCCTTCTGGGATACCGTGGCCGGGCCCGGCTTGATCCTGATTGCCCATGGGGGAAAGAAGGAGATCAACCCCCACCCAACTTTTTGGGCCGTCACTGTCAGGCGCCTCTCTACGCCTCTGAAGGCCAAAAAAGCAAATATGACGCCACAAAGGCGCGAGAAGTTCGCTCAATTTGCAAAGGGCCTGTTCTATTGTGTTGGCACCAGCCTGTGCAAGAGGGGCAGTGAGCGAAGCTGCCCAAGTCAAGTCAAACAAACACAACGAGCACGAACGCTGATGCCAGAGCAAAGAATGGATGCAACATCCCAGTCGGCTATTTTTGTTTTACAAGTATTGTGCAAGCGTCACCAAAGGTGTCCTTTTGGGAAAATTTGGTGGCCATGGTAGATTTGAAACAACCAGGTCAAGCAGGGCCATCTATTTTCGACGAAAACTGCAAAAAAGGACACCCATGTTGGCCTGACCTATTCACCATGATTTGCTGAGGGCTAAACAATGCATTCGTTCAGCCTTTCGCGGCCTGCTACATTTCTCACACGAGGATCAAAGATACAGTCACAGGGTTTTGCACTTGCAAGACCAAGGTTGCAGACGACACCAACAAGTTCAAATGCCTAACTTTGGGCAGAAGTTGATGCTTACAATGTGGCATGCTCAGGAATCCTCTGCCAACAGAGGGCCAAGAGGCTAAACATCAGGTCGTCCGTTGCCCAGCGCCGCTCGTTTTTTCGTCGGTGTCCTCGCACACCGCAGCCGATGTCGATTTTGACGTCGGAGGGAAAATACGGAAAAAGTACGGTACAGGTGGGCCAAAGCACCGGCCACAGCTTGGGCCCAGGGCGGGATCTTGCCAGGCTCGAGTAGAGGGCTGGAGTAAACTGCCTTTTGAGATGTATGTTTTCGAGGAAGTTTTCGTTGAACTTGCTAAGAGCGTAGTGGTGGTATGCTATATGTCGGCAACGTCAGCCAAAATGGCAAGGGGCCATCGTGTGCTTTGTATTGCTGCAAAAACACTCCCACAGCCTGTTCGTGACCAGAAGGTGGAGGTGTGGTTGTTGGTTGCCTGGTAGGTTGGTTGCCTGGTTGGTCGTGTGCCTGGTGGGTGGGCGGGCGGGCGGGCGGGCGGGCGGGTGGGTGGGTGGGTGGGGAGGTGGGTTGCTGGGTTGCTGGGTTGGTGGGTTGGTGGGTTGCTGGGTTGGTGGGTAGGTGGGTAGGTGGGTTGGTGGGTAGGTGGGCCTTTTGGGGCTCCAAACAAATGCGGTGGGGGGGGGGGGAGGGGGGCGTGGGGGTTCTTATCCTATAGGAAGCATCTCGAAGGTTCTCAAGACAGCAAAAGCATCCTGCCCGCAAGATCCTGCCCGAGGCCCACGGTTTCACCCCGGCGCAAAGGCTGGACAGCTAGGCGACAGTACCCAGAGTGTAGCTTTCGATGTCTGTGGGAGAAATGAAGGACATTCGGACCCCAAACAAAGGAGGCCAGGTCCTTGATTTTCCTAAGGTCGGAAGGTAGGCTCTGGCGGCATCCTTCTGGAGGAATTTCAGAGAGCCGACTCGCGAAGGAAAGGACCGGGTGCATGTCTTAGGCTCAGGCTTGAGAGCGACGCACAAAGCAATACAACCGCCTCCAAGACCGCAAGCCAAAAACATGAACGAGAAGGAACAGTGCTTTCCAGCCCGGCTGAGAGAGACAGATAGAGAGAGAGAGAGAGAGAGAGCGAGAGAGAAAAGTCGGGAAGTATTCAACCCGTTCAAACCTGCTGACCGCTGTAAGCATTCCTTTTGTAGTCGCAATGAGGCCTGCAGTAGCGTACAACACATGCAACAAGCAGTGTAGTTGCTGTATTTTGACGCGGCCCCTGGGTGTGTAGCCCCAATTGAAGTGGTTACACACCGTAATAATTTTGGGCTGTAGTTTGCCAGAAGGATGGGATGTACAGCTCTGCTGGCAGTTCTTCAACTTTCATGGCTATTGGACAAACAAACAGATTCGCACTTAAATCCAAAGATGGACTTCGTTAATCCTTGATGTATGATTTCACACCCAGATCAAGTTGGGCTTCACGATTCCGCATGCTCCCATTGCTCAAGTCGGTAGTTGTGCTACCTTTGGGAGATCTGTAGTCGAAACTCCTGAGTCTCATTGTTGTAGTAGAGATGTGGATCTCACCAGATCCCCATAGTCAGCTGGGACACTGATCTTGTAATGAGCCAGTAATTCGTGACTCTTGGTTGTTGATGATCGTAGTGACCAAGCGCATGCCGTAGTGGGTCGCTGCTTTGCTCAGTAGTGTGTACGCCATGCGATGTACTTCCTCTGGATTCTGTAGCGCGGTGATGTTGTTGGCGATGGCAAGCAGTTCGTCAATGTTGATCACAGTGTGGTAGTTCCACATGTAGCCCTGGGCCAAGGTCAATGTAGGCGACACCATGGTGAGGTTGCAGTTGATGCAGTAAATTGCTTGAGGGTCAAGCTGTAGTTGGTTGGGAGATGGTGGTGAGCAGCTATGATCCATGCAGTCCCTCATGAAGTCCTGAAGCAGTGGTTGCTGTGTCAACTTTAGGAAGTCCATCAGTGAAAGTAGTTGGTCAATGAATGGTTTGGTTGGGATACTGAGTAGTGACGCGGTTCTGTTTGACTTGGTAGTGTTGCCAGAGTAGGGCACTTGTCAGGGTGTGGAGTTGTGTGCGGTCGTAGACTGGAGCATGGAGACCTCGACAAGTCGTAGTGGCTCTGCTCTAGGAAGTGGATGCGTGTTGTTGAGGCGTTGTTCCATCATATTCTGCTGTCCTGTTCTGTTGTAGTGGCCTTCCGTCGCGACCATGCAGTCTTCCAGCGAAAGGGGTACCAGAAGTCTGGGGCACATGCGCAGCAGCGGCTTTTCACTGATGGCCAGTGCTGGCGCAGTGACGTAGTCCTCGGCTTTGTTGTCCTTTGTGTCTTCCTTTGCCCTTTCGTTGGTAGTGTCCTTTCCTCCACAAGTTGTCCTCATCCATTACAGTTGCTGCCAATTGCTGACGAAGTATTGCCCAGAACGCCGGATCGTCCGGTACTATTCGATCGCCAGGTGATGCACTGAGGCGTCTGCCGGCATTGATCCAGCTCGCAGTTGGAGATGTCGTTGTAGAGCTCCTTTGGTTTCATTCACTAGTACGGCCATCTTGACACTGTCCGGTAGTGCTAACCCAACTGTTGCGCTCGTACCTATTGATGTCGTATTCCCACTGTAGGAATTGTTCTCCAACTGTTGTTCGCTGAATGAGGGCTTCAGTGTGGTCAAGTGGCCAGCACTCCTTGTACCAATTGGCAAGCTAAATCTGTTGTTCTGAAGGCGTAGAGTTTCGCAACCATTGTCTGAGTAGCGGCTGGGGCTTGGCATGTGCTGATGATTATGCAGTGCAAATTGCGTGCTAGGTTGACGAGCTTGGTGCCTCTAGTAGTGTTTGGAGGTATTTTAGCTGCCACCTGATCCATTGTGGATGTAGCTACGTCCGCAGTAGTCCCGTGTCGAACTTGTTGTCGACGAGTTAGTTTGAAGCGCCATTCGTCGCAGTTGGAATGCTTGCCATTGAACTTGTGCAGTCTTTGCAGTAGGACGACAACAGTAGCACCACAGCATGCCCAACTACTACGACATGACAGGAGACCATGCAACCGCATCAGCAGGAATACCCACTGAACCTACGGCGCAGCAACAGCACAGAGCGACACCTGCCACTGCAGCAGAAAAACAATGGGACTACAACAGCGACTGGTCACGCAACGTACAGGAGAGAAAGAGAGAGAGAGAGAGAGGAGAGAGCGAGAGTCAGGAGAGTAGAGACAGGGAGAGAGCCGTTAAAATCGGTTGTTACTTTGCTTACAAGTGCAAGTGCTGTAGTGTTCAAACAAACAGTCAACCGATGTAGTCTGCAGCTGCCAACCTTTTCACTCATGCGAAGTAGTGAGCTCAAGGCCTGCAGTAGTGAACATACATGCAACACAAATGCAGGAAGTGAAGCATGTAGTTTGACACGGCCCCTCAGTTAAAAGGTCTTTGTAGTACCTTTTCAACTGAAGTGCAAAACATGGATTGACAGTAGTGATGAAAACCATTGTTGTTCATCAATTCTACGGTATTTGCAAAAGTAGTGACCTGCGCTCAGTAGTTCACGCTGTTCAGGTTCCAGCTCGATGTAGGGCGCTGGATGGAAGTAGTGAGGCAGGCACTCGTTGTAGTGGAGCATGAGCTCAAAGATGCAGTCCCCATTTCTGGGCGCGATAGTCTTGGACCATCTGGAGTCTGTTGTGCAAGGTCGCGTAGTAGTGTATGGTGAAAAATGTTGTCATGTAGTTTGGAGCTCCCCGTAGTCGCTCGTCGTCTATCTCAGGGCACGACATGTGTTGGTCGTACTCCCTGAGAAAGCGGTGTAGTAGTGCTTTGTGATGTTGAGTGAGGTTTGTCATGGTGAGTAGTGTGAATCCGTAGTACTGGATTCTCTTGCAAAGGATGGTAGTAATTGCCTTGTGCTGAAAGTCGTGTAGTTGGTCTCTTTTGTAAAGGTAGTGGAGTAGTTCAGGTAGTAGTAGGGGCATGTGGTAGTTCCAAAGGTAGTTGTTCCTGAGGCTGTAGTTGTCGGTGAAGGTGGTCATGTTGTAGTTCACCTTGTGGATGGTCTGTGGTATTGGTGTTTTCGGGAGGTAGTAGTTCTGTTGTATGGACATCATGTAGGAGATGTAGTCCCTTGTGAAGTGTAGAAATTGTCCTGAAGTGAGGTACCTCAGGAGTAGTGGTTGCTCAATCTGCAGTTGGATGATGACGTAGTTGGTGTTGTCGCTGGTTGTAGTGTGGAGTGAAGTCGTGTGGTAGTAGTGGACGTTGGCTGCTTCAGGTAGTGAAACGCTGAGCAGTGTGGAGTTGTAGTGGGGCATCCGAAGGTCTCCAGGGATGCAGTGAATGGGTCGCGTGTAGTCCAGTTGTGCCAGTGGAGTTGCTTGTTGTTGTGTGAGAGTAGTTGATACTCTTCAAGTGTGAGTGCAGTGAAAAACTGAGTGTAGGGTGTGTTGTCGGGCAATGGTGGTGTAGTGGTTGTCTGGTGCTCAGTGATGTGTAGTTGGTCCATCACTGTGGTCGGGTTGTAGTAGACCGTGTTGCCAGGTGTAGAATGGTTGAAGTGGTAGTTGGAGTCGTTGTAGGTTTGAGGTGGTGGAGTTCCGTGGTCACTGGAGTCCGTAGTGACCGCCACCTCAGGTGTAGTTGCCCTGTCGGGCGTAGTGGCGTCTCGCATCGTAGCATCTGCAGTAGATGGAGCGGCCATGGCTGCAGTGGAATGCAAAATGTAGTGAAACGGGGCAAAAACAAAATGAGCCTGAGTAGTTGCTATCAGGCAGGCGGCGCATGCAGACATGTAAAACAAACAACTGTAGTGTTGACTCAGCCGCCAAAAGTGCAAGTGAAAATACATGTAGTTACTGTTACTTACATACCAAAGGTGTCGTGTTACATTTAGCTACTTACATACAAGAAATGTCCAAAGTCGTTGTTGTTGTTGTGAAACTGCTGTGCTGGTCGTTCGTAGTGCTAAATGCGTATCCCAATGCTCTGGATGAGCCTGTGTAGTGTTTCTTTGCTGATGTATTTGGTAAACAAATCTGCGCTGTTGTGAAGTGTGTTGATCTTAAGGATTCTAATGATGTCGTGCTTGATGAGGTCTTGTGTGTAGAGAAATTTGAGGTCGATGTGTTTTGCTCGTTTGCTAGTGCCTTGTCGTGTAGCAATGCTCTTGCCTGCTGTGGAGTCTGTGTGGATGCGTAGGTTTAGCTTGCTGCAAATGTTGGTTTCAAGTAAGAAATTTCTGAGGTGTAGTTCCTCATTAACTCCTGTGCAGTTGGCGTAGAGTTCAGACTCTGCTGAGTTGAGTGCTATTGTAGCTTGTGTTCTGCTGCCAAATGCAACTGTTGTTCCGAAAAGATGATGTTGAAACCTGAAGTTGATTTCCTGGTAGTAGGGCATCCTGCCCAGTCGGCATTGACATGAACGTCGAGATCCAGGATGTTGTTGGTGTTTGCTCTGAGTGTTGTTGTTGGTTCTATGGTGAATTTGTAGTGCTTGGTGCCGTGCAAGTAGCGTAGTAGATGTTTGACTCTCTTTTGTGAAAGTTCTGTAGGTGCTGTGAGGTCTCGTCCTAGTTCTTTTGTGGAGTATGCAATGTCTGGTCGTGTGTATGCTAACCATTGAAGTTTGCCAACAATCCTTCCGTACCTTTTGTGTTGTTCGTGGTCAAGTAGTACTTCATCTTCTATTGTTGGTTTGTAGTGTGCAATTCCTGGAGTGTTCACTGAGTTGCAGTTGTTCATTCCAGACTCCTCGATCATGTTGTCGATGTAGGAGTCCTTTAGTCCAAGATTGCAGTAGTTGCCAAAGTGGTCGATGTTTCTTCCAAGAAATTGTTGTGGTTTGCCAGGTTCGAGGTAGCCGATGTGCTTGAGTAGGACCTGCTTCTGGACGGCCTCGAAAGTGGAGTCGACCGCAGTCTTGTCTCCAAGTACAAGTAGATCGTCCACGTAGACCATGATGTAGCAGTCGCGGGTCGCATTGGTGTAGACGATAGGTTCTGACTTTAGTCTTACAAAGCTGAGCTTTTGTAACACTTCAGCCAGGTAGTCCTGCCATGCTTTTGGTGAACTGCGTAGTCCATACATGGCTTTCTTTAGTCGCCAGATTTTGTCCTGTTGTGGACAAAGTTCTTTAGGTGGCCAAAGGTAGACGTCACGTTGTTTACCGTCGTGGTCTTTTGCGATGGGTGCGTGTAGAAATGCTGTAGAGACGTCACCTAGTCGCGCGATCCAGTTTGGTCGTGACATTTGTAGTGCTAGAAGTGTCCGGAGTGTGGCGAACATTGGTGTAGAGGCGTAGACGGAGTCTTCGTTCTCGATCTTCTCTGTGTAGCCTTTTGCGACGATTCGGCTTCGTACTCCTGGTCCTTTCTTTCTATGTACCCATCTTGTAGGTATCGCTTCTCTGATGACGTTGTCGTCGACGGTAGACGCATCTACTTCGTCGTAGACGTCATGTAGCTTCATTTGGTTTGACTCGTGTTTCATTCCTTCCAGTAGTTGTGTTTCGTCGTAACCTTCGTTGTCGAAGATTATGGGTTTGTCTTCTGAGGTGTCGTCGTTTGTGTAGGGGGTGATGAATTTTCCGTTGGGAAGTGTCACTGCGTTGATTTTCTGTCGTAGTGGTGGTGGTTCTTTGGTTGCTTGCTCCGTTGATCTGATTGTAGTGTCCTTTGAGGTCTTCTGTGCTTTAGTTGGTTGCATTACTTCTTCCAGAGTTAAACGTCGTAGTGTTTGTCGAGGTGGTGCTGGTAGTGGTGGATGTTGTCGTCCGGTTGGTGAAGTAGCCATAGGACTATCCGGTAGTGGTCGTGAACTTGACGTCAATGTAGACGGAAGTCGTGGAGGTGGTGTAGTGCGTTGTTGTTTTGTTGCGGGTTCCGCAGCGATGTCGTCCGTAGCGTTCGTCTGTTGTCCGAAATCTTGCGTGGACCTTCTTTTCTCTGACGGTTGTAGTTGCGTATCCAACAGTGTTGCGAACGATGGGTTGTAGGTGTTCCGTCGTGGTGCCCATGGTGTGCCGGAAACTTTGTTCAACAGTGCGAGGTCGTATTTGAAGTCCGGTTGTAGTCTCCGTACTGTTCGTACCTTTTGTACGCCTGATTCCGTTGCGACGTAGTTTTCTCCGGTTTCGGAAACTTTTCCGAGCCAGATGCATTTCTGCATCCGTAGGTCTGCTTTTGGAAGTGGTGGAAGGTAAAGTAGTGTCTCGCCAAATTTGCAGATTGCTCGCTCGTAGTTTCTTCCCCAGCAGCGTTGAAAGCTTGTGTAGCCGTCTGAGTGGATGACGTAGCGATTTACCGTCCATGCTGCATGTCGTACTACCCAAGGTAGTAGACAGTGCTCTGTGGACAACCTGAGCTTTGACAACGCGGATTTGTCCGAGGAGTTTTCTATGTAGGGCTTCCTTGACTGTTGCTGCTGTAAGACGGTGAGTGTCGTACAGTCATTGAGCCGACTTTTGCTGCTGTAGCTTTTAGAAGTGCGTTGAGTGTGTCTTCGTTGTCGCTTTGTAGTATGCTTTGTATTCTTCCGCACTCAAAGATGAATGCTTGTAGGTTGTTGACCATGCAGTCCATCATTGATGGTTTGTCCGGGACCATTACTGCCATACACAGTTGTGTAGTAACATCAACTGCTGTCAGTACTGGTATGGTCTTTGGGTCTTGTTGTGATTTGATGTAGGCGAAGTCTACTTGAATGACGGGTTGTCGTGATTGTTGTTTCTTGTAGTTGTCTTGGCGCCCTTTGCCTTGAACGCAAATCGGACACCAGTTTCTGTATGGTAGATGTGTAAGATTGTGTTCTGCTATTTGTTGTGGATTGGGCTGCTGTGGTTGTCTTGCTCTGTGTGCTTCATGATGCTCGTGTTGTTGTTCCTCATCGTGGTTCTCCTGGATGTACTCGTAGTCTTTCTTCACGGTGAACCTTGTTGTTCCTTTCCATTGAAATGGTAGTGCTGCGTTGCCCATGACTGTCCAGTCATCTTTGCGTAGTTCTGTGAGGTTCAAGTGTGCTGATTGGTGGATGTCCTGGTCCATCTGTTGGAGTGAAAAGAGTTGTTCTAAGTGTTGTGTGGTGTCTTATCCAGTATTCACCTTGTCTTTCCCAGTAGTCTTGGTTGTCCTCCTGTGCTGTGAGTGGTCTGTGGATTGTCTCCTTTGGTTGTGTGGTGTCAAGATTTGTAGAAGGTGCTGCTTCAGGTCTCCATATCTTTTGTGGTGCTCGTAGTTGGATCTTTGATCTGGTTGGTGGTGTGTCCATTAGCCGTTGTGGTTGTGAGCTCTGCCTTGTTGGTGTGGTCTTTGATGTTGCTCTGCGTGTAGGTGTTATCTTTCTTCTGAATCTGGTTTCTCCAGTCCAGTTGTCACCTTCTAGTCTTCGTTGTAGTTCTTGCTTGGAAAGTTGTGTTGGGTTCTCTTGTAGTTGTTCTTGCTCTTGCCCTTGTCTGTTGATGATGGTTAGTCGCCAATCATCTAGTTCTCCTTCAGGTATTGGGCAACCGCTGTTGTGTGGTGTGAACAATGCTTTGCCGGATTTTCCATTGTCTGTAGTCATTGGGTAGATGTCGAATCCTGTAGGGATGTCGATCTTCTCTGCTCGTAGGTAGAAAAGTCCTGAGTGTCTTATGAGGTGTGCTTGTTGTTGTCCATGTGTGATGGTGCAGTGTCGTGGAGTGAAGTCAAGTCCATATCCTCTATCAAGTAGTCTTGATGCACTGAGGATTGGATACTTCACATCACAAACGTAGTAGGGTATCATTATCCTGAAGTTGTCCTGCTTGTAGGGAACGTACTTGATGCCGTAGACAGGAACCTTCTTGTTTGTAACCGTGTAGAGTTGTGGAACTGATTCTCCACAAGGTCGTAGCGGTAGGTCTGGTGCGTAGTCCTTCGGGCAAACATGTGTAGGTGCTCCTGAGTCGATCAACAGGTGGTGGTATGACTTGAAGTTGGAGTACATGATGTAGTGTGTGATAGTGTCCTCAATCTTCTTGTTCCTTTGTTGTTGTCTTGCTGCTGCTATGTCGAAGTGTGGCTTTGTGGTGTCTTCTTGTAGGAATTGTTGAAAGCTCTTGCTGTGGTCGTTCCATGATGTTGTGTGTTTTGTTCTCTTGCCAAGTAGTGATTTGGGTTTGTGCTTGTGTAGTCGTGAGTTTGCTTGTCTGATGTGTCCAATGGTAAGGTGTGACTCGTTTGTGCCTCCAATGTAGTTTGCTGTGTCCTCATAGCTGTTGTCATTCCAATCCCAGCTGTTGTCATAATCGTAGTCGTTCCAGTTCTCCTCCATATAGTTCACCTCGTGTTGTCCTTCTTCTCCTTCGTAGTACCAGTCCCAAGTGTCGTTCACATCCTAAGGTAGTTCTTCATTGTTGTCATGATCTGCTTGTTCTTGTTCTAGTGGATGTAGTTCTTCTCCTTCTCCTATGTGCCATACTGGCACTCTGCAGTCTTGTGCCCAGTGGCCAGGCTTGCCACATCGATGGCATGTTGTGTAGTTGTTGTTTCCTTTTCCTTTTGATTTGCTGTAGTTCCCTTGGCCTTTGTAGCCTTTGCTTGATCCATATCCTTTGGATCCTGACTAGCCTTTTCCTTTGCTCTTGTTGCTTTGTTGTAGTTTCCTTTGCTGCCTTTGTCGAATCCTTTGTAGTGTCCTTTACTCCTGTACTTGCCTTTGCTCTTGCTTCCTTTGTAGCTGCCTTTTCCTTTTCCTTTGCCTTTGTAGTTTCTTCCTTTCCTCCATATGTTGTCAACATCCATTGGTACAGCTCCTCCATTGTAGTTTGTTCCTACTGCTGAAGTAGATTTAGTGAAGGCTGAAATCGTCTTGTAGTAGTCCAAGATGAGTGCTCTGATCTCGATGTAGTTCGTGATCTGTCCAGCTCGCAGTTGGAGGTGTTGCTGCAGTGCTCCTTCGGTTTTGTTGAGTAGTATTGCTATTTTGATTCCATCTGGTAGTGCTGCACGTGCTGTTCCATTGTCTTTCTCGTAGTCGTAGCGGTTGATGTCGTATTCCCATTGTAGAAACTGTTCTTCAAACTGCGCTTCGTTGAATGTAGGTTCCAGTAGTTTGGTAAGGTAGCCAACGCTTCTTGTTCCTACTGGTAGGCTGAACCTGTTGTGTAGTAGTCGTAGTGTTTCACATCCGTTTGCGTTGTAGCGGTTTTGCCTTACTACTGTAGCTGCTGCTCCCTGACAGATGTTGATGAGGATGTAGTGTAGATCTCTGGAGAGGTCTACTGCTTTGCTTGCTTGTGTAGGGTCGAGTATGTGTGTTCTGATGTCTGTGTCCTCAATCTGTCGTGTAGCCACTTGTGCTAGTTGTAGCACCAGGTCGAAGTCTCGGTCTATGAGGCCGAGGTATGCTTGTAGCTTGAACAGCCATTCTTCATACTGGGAGTAGTCACCAGTGAAGAAGGGTGGTGGCAGTTTGTATCTATGTAGTCTCTGAACGTCGTTGTCTTGTTCTGTTCCTGCTCCCGTAGTTGTGGCTCCTACTGTGTCTGCTGTTGGCCCGTTCTCTGCTCCTGTAGTTTGTTGTGCTGAGGCTGATGCTGCTTCTCCTGACATGTCGTAGTAGTTTGGCATGTGACTGCTGTTGCTGTGGTTGTAGTACTTACTGCTTACTGGAGCTCCCCTATGTTTAGGATCTCAGCTCCGCTACCACGTTAAAATCGGTTGTTACTTTGCTTACAAGTGCAAGTGCTGTAGTGTTCAAACAAACAGTCAACCGATGTAGTCTGCAGCTGCCAACCTTTTTTCACTCATGCGAAGTAGTGAGCTCAAGGCCTGCAGTAGTGAACATACATGCAACACAAATGCAGGAAGTGAAGCATGTAGTTTGACAAGAGCGAGAGAGAGAGAGAGAGAGAGAACATAAAAAAAAAAAGAGCGAGAGAGAGGGAGGGAGTGTGAGAGAGCGGGAGAGGGGGGTGAGCCTGCTGCAATCGAGCTCATTTCCAGTTTCATATTCATGTGGCTTCCCGATAGAGGGTGGCAAGACTGACGCGTGCCGTGCCCGGCTCAAGAAACATACATGTTTTTACATGGCAAAGCATACAGATGTTGGCAGCATGTCATGCCATAGTTGGCCATGTACCCTACAACATATCAGGCCGTATATTGTCGCAGCATATTATAATCTTGCTATAGAACATCATCCTCGTGCTGTGAATCTAAGGCCTGATGCGCGCATGGGGTGAGCATGCCGCAACATGTTGACGCCACCGTCTCGGCACCTCAAGGTGATGCAGCAGGACATCGAGGAGAAGCGGGAGCTCGCCGCTGAGCGGCGTGGGCAGGCTTGGAACGAACAGGCGGCAAAGGCCAACGCGGAAGGCAAGCGCCAGCATCTCAGCCAGGCGCGCAAGGAGCGGGAGGCATACCTCGCCTATGCGCGGCGCTTGTTCCACATGGAAGCGGCGAAAGCAAGTCCAGCCAAGGAGGCCAAGGAGGCCAAGGAGGCCAAGGAGGCCAAGGAGGCGCCGAGGGATTCAGCTCAGGCGGCAGCCAAGCAAACGGAGAAGGCGAAACCAAATGCCCCCAAGCCGCTGCCCGGGCCTCTGCAGCGGAACCCGCTGCGGAAATTGGAGAAGCCAAAGCTCGGAGGCTGGAGCGAGGTGTCCACAGCGGCTCCGTCCACCATTGGGGATGAGGCAGGGCTGTGGGTTTTGGGCTCGAGGATTCTTTGGCCAAATCACCGAGTTCGTTCAAAATCGTGTGAAATCTACCCTGTCAGGAGGACGGCCTGTCCACGGCTCGTTCCAAGCACGAGGTGGGTTTCAAGCTGCAGGCCTCGCTGAAGAACTGGCTGGAGAGCGACAGGGGCGACGATTCGGCCGGCCTGGCGGAGCTTGAGACGGCCTTGGCGGAGCAGGCGGGGTTGGGGTTTCTTTTGGGTCCGGCCAGGGGCTTTTCTGACCCAAGGGGTTGGAACTGTGACGAAGGACAAGCGCCTCTGAAAAGGCCCGTTTAAAGTGACTTGTTTCTCTCTTGTTTATGGGGGAATCCAAAAGCGCCTGGAGGTGCGGGAGCGGGATTCTTTGGATGAGACTCTGTCCTCCAGTGACGAGAGCCTCCCTGAGGCCAGCGGGGCAAATTTGTCAAAAATTGTCTCGCATGTGGGACAAACGCCAGCTTTCTTGGCGGCGAGCTAAGTTTCTTTAGCCGGGTTCATGGGCAAATGTTCATCTCGCAGATTCCTCCAGGATCGAGATTAGAATTAGTTTTCCTCCTTTTATCATTCAGCAGGATAAGAGACCCAGTTTCAGGTGTACCATGGTCCACACACACACACACACACTTCACCTCAGGGTTAACAATTAACAGGGGCGATTTTCGAACCTGGAGAGCAGCAAATCACAACCAGCGTGAGGGTTCCTGGTAAGGAAACACAAACGCACGAAGCTTGGACTGTGGCACACTAGACACGGATTGATTAAATTATACAGTAGTTTATTCTAGTTAGGGACATTGAGGGACTCCAGAAACTGTATTCGAAACCCGGGGGACTTCAGAACTTTTCCATGTCCATGTCGGGCACTGCATATTTTGACCGTGGCTGTGAGACCTGAGGTCAAAGCGAAGCGCCCGCCTGTCCGCCCAGTTCACCAGGCTGCGCCTCAACGTCCAAGGCCTGGGGGGTGGAAGGCTACCTGTGGGTTCAAGATGCCTTGAGGCGGCTGGAGTGGCAATGCGTTTTGGCAGACCCATATCTCGCCAGACGGGCGCAGGCGGCTGTCCCTGATATCATGCCGCAAGGTCAACCCTCGTTTTTCAACAAAAAGGGCTCCTAGGGAGCTCTGAGCATTGACATGATCCGGGAGTTTTGACCGTGGCTGAGATTTATCAAAACATTGAGCATTGAGTGACCCATAGTCCGTTTGGGAGTGACGTGTGGGGAGTTTCAACCACTACTTGAGAGCCCGCCGGCATTACAGGCCTGCTTTCCTTCTACGTGTCGATTTTTCCCATTGGAATTATCCCAGTCACATTTGTCCCCCCTTCATTTCCCAATAGAATTGTTTCTTTGGCATTTTCCTATTGGACTTTCCCTTGGGAATTCTCCCAGTAGAATTTTCCCTGCTGGATTTCTCCCTTTGGAATGTCCCCATTGCAAGTCTCCCATTGGAACTTGTCCCTTTGGGGTTCTCCCATCGGAATTCTCCAATTGAAATTATCCCATTGGATGGAATTTTCTCATTGAGCTTATCCCTTTGCAGTGTTCCCTTTGGAATTTTCCCATCATAATTTTCTACAAGGATTTTCCCTTTCGACTTTTCCCTTTGAAATTCTCCCTTTGGCAATTTCCCATTGGACAATTAAAAGTTTTCCATTGGATGTTTCCCTTTGGAATTGTCCCTTCGACCATTTTCCCTTTTTAGGTTTTCAGCCACTGCAATATTTCCAGTCATATGTTAATCCCTTAAGATTCTAAAAAATGATGATGCCCTTAAGACGTTTTTTTTTTGTGCCATTGAGATGTTAAGACTTTAAGCCAGTAATATTTTAACACGTTCAGCCAATAAGACTTTAATATTTTACTCCGTTAAGATTCTAGTGTTTGAAGCCATTCAGATTTGAAGATGTTAAGCCGTTAATATTTTGAGATTTTATGCCATTAAGATGTGAACGCGTTAAGCTACACATATTTTATGATTGTAAGCCAGTCATATTTTTCAGAGTTCAATCCATTTAGACTTTCAGGTTTTCAGCCGTTCGTATTTTAAGGTTCCATTCATATTTTAACACGTTAAGCCACTCAGATTTTAAGGTGTTCAGCCATTGCGGTTCTTAGATTTTAAGCCATTAATATGTTAATAGTTCAAGCCATGAAGATGTTCGGACTTTAAGCCAGCAAGATTTTACCAGCAGGATTCTCAGACTTTTAGCCCCCATGCTGGTGATGCTGGTGATGCTGGCGATGTTGCGCTGGTGCTGCTGAGGATGCAAAAGCGGACCCGGGGGAATCGAACACCCCGTGTCTTTTTTTCCACGAAAGGGACGTTTTTGGAACGGCGGATTGCACAACCCCAAACAGGTATCCTCTCAAAAGGGTGTCTTCAAAAAGGGTACCCATGTTCAGGCGCCTGCAGGATTCCTCAGCTGAGCCAGTGTCGATCCTGGTACGAAGATAAGCCACAAGGTCCTGGTTTCAGGCACAATCTGCTCGCTGTCAGGCCTGCCAAAGTTGAGCCGCGGGCAGGTTTCAAGGGGGAGCAAAAAGAAGAGGGTACAAGACCGGACGAACGACTCACTCACGGCTTGGGATGCCTGCCTCCATTGTTGACCACGGTATGAGACAATCAGACAGGCCCAGACCTGTATATATTCTTATCAGCCAGGAAGTTCAGGGCGCTGTTCTGAATGAAGTCTATTTGGGAACACTTTCAATTCCGTTAGTGGACATGGGATGCAAATTATGTCCAAATAAAGGGCCCTCAAAGGTTCACCCCGGGAATGACACATTGGTTCCCTGCAAACATTCCACAACTGAGTGCTTGGTTTTGACACACAGTTTGACTTAGAAACAAGCCGTGTCACACCCTTTTGATTTTCTTGACCTAAAGCCGTGACTCGTTGGCTCGTTGGATGGTCTAGAATTCATTTGGACTGAGGCCACTTGCACGCAAGCATCGGACGCGTGCAAAAGGTGGCTCTGTCTCACATGCCCCCAACGTGCCTTTGTGAATCCAAACCAGTCAACTACATCAACCCTACGCCCCTAATATTTGCGGCATTGCGGAAATCAATATCGAATGACATGCATGCTTGTTCTCAGTGAATAATGTGGAAATGCAATTTTTGCCAATCACTAGGTGAATGGTTGGAAGGTTCATTTGCAAACATTGCCCGCTGAGAACACGCAAGATGGTGGTAGAATCCAACAAATCAGTAGTGCCCAGATGCCTTTCGGTGCAGCCCAGGATCCAACGATCTGCCAGCAGCCAAAGTGACAGGCGCGACAGCAATAAGCCAAAATGTCCGATTCACTGCTTGCTCTTTTCGCAACTTTCTGTCTGCTATGATTCTTCCTTTTACTCCTTCTTCCTGCTTCCAAAGAGTCTCAGTATGATCACGAATCGCACCACCAAAACCTTGTCTTCATTGCGTTTCTCTGTACTGCTTGTTGCCTGCTCTTCAAGGCAGTACAATGGCATCACTGCCTTTATTGTATATTATCTTGTTCTCATGACGTCCGATGTTTTTTTCAAAGTCTTGGCGCACATATCGAATTTCTATTCTCCTTAGCCACGAACGACTTGGATGCTGTCATGTGCTGTTCTTTGGGTGAAGCCACTCGTATCGTGGTGCTGTTTCTGTACGACTACAATTGAGCTTCCCTCCAATTGGTGGTTTGGATTGGTCAGGGGGTGGGTTTCAAGGTACCCGCTACGAGAACCAGGGATTCAAATCTCCAAGCCACGAAGCCAAACCAGCAACTAAGAGCCTCAGTACCTGAACAACGCACAGTGCACTTGGAGAAAATCACTTTAAGTGGAGTCAACATGACTCGGCTCCCCACCCTCTGAGCATGGGCTCTGAACATTTGAGGCTTCCCATGCGGAAGCACGAGAGACGGCTGGCAACGATGTGACTTTCCCCAGACTCACTTGGCCTTTCAGCAGACATCACAGTGTTTCCTTTTTGTTGTACTTTCAACATTGCCTTTTGGGCCAATCTCAATGGACATATCTTGGGAATTTTGGTGGAGCAGGGCGTATAAGAAACCCTTTTGAGCGGCTCCTAGTTCGGACTGGAAGGTCAAAGCGGCCAAAAGCAGCTGCAAGGAAGAGGCCGTTTGCCAAGTCAGGTTCTACCAGATATCAGACTTTCCGGCTTGATGTCGACCACGGATTGAGAGACGAGTCGAATTATGAAGGAGGTGTTCCGCTCAAAAGTGAATGATGCCCTCTCAAATGGGACACTCCCGTAGACATCAGCCTGGGGTTTCTGAACTGTGGGTTTCCATTGTGACGCTCAGTTGAGATCCGTTGGGGCTCAACTTATGGACTCTGGCATTGCCTATTCAAAGCTACAACAAGTTCTCCTTTCAAGCAATATCGGATCGGCATGCGAATGGTTTTGCAAGCCACAAGTAGACATGTTCTGATTGAAGGTCATGTGGTGTTGACTGTTCAGGGGGATGAGCCATGCCGCTTGAAATACATTCTTTGGACAATGAGCACTGTCGCCTACAAGGATGTTTTTCTGTGCGCGTCTAATCCTCTCTCAGTTTGAGAGTTGGATGAGGATATCCGCTGTCGGATGAAAAAATGGTGCATCTAATTTGCATGGGTCCTAGCGAATTGGGGTCTTTCGCCTCAGTTGAGCTGCGCGGGAGGACCAGAGGACCATTTGTGTGACGATCACGCGGCACCGGATGAGCCCAGGTCCCCTGCCAGCGGAGCTTTGAAGGGGCTCTTGCAGGAAGAGGAGGCGCTGTCGGCTGTCGACCAAGAGCCTCATGCCAGGGTCGGGTGAGGCAAGTCTGGTCAGCTGAGAGGGCACGAGAGGACCATGTAGAGCTCTCGCACATTGTGTGTCTTGAATATCTCCGAGATTGCTTGAGCTCCATGCTTGGTAATTTCCCACCAGGTGGACCATTGTGAGCTTGCGGGAGAAACCGTTTGCAACTATTGCATAGCCACCGGGGGGACCATTCTCAGCTTGACCAGGGGGATACGTTTGCAAGTACTGCATAGCGACCATTCTTAGCTGGCTGGAAAACAACCGTCTGCAAGCGCTTGCACGCTTGATTTTTCCAGGCCTTGCAGAAGAGCCTTCTGCGGATGGACTTCGAGGACCAAGAAAGCCGTGGTTGGCCCATGAGTAGTGCAGATTCGGATTGCCGGAACTCGAGGCACGAAGTGACAGGACGGTGAAGGCAGTTGGTTCAGATTGCCTTGGGGAAACATAGGATTATAGTTGACGCGCTTTCTACTTGTCATTGACTTGAAAAAAAACAGAGTGCCTTGCATCACCATGTTTCATTCGGGTCGAGTTTGACGCGCTCTTGCAAATTGAAAGGTCCCGACTTGATAAATCCCCGAGTCGATTTCATCCTGCTGACATTTGGAGTGCTTTCGGACTTCCGCAATGAATTTCGTGCATGCTCGTTTTTGTTGAAAGGAGATGAAGCGGCAGTTTGGCGGTCAGAAGCCGATGTGGCGCGAAGATGAGGCGAGAGACCTTTGAACTCCGATGGTTGCAGTTGGCAGAGTTTCAACCGCGAGTCTTTTTTATTTGCTTCTGAACATGGACATGTAGAACTGGCTGCCAACCCTGAAACAGAGGTTTTAGCTGGGCTGCAGATTGGGCTTGTAGTCGGAGGGGATCCGTGTCAAATTTTCCTGGAAGGACCCTAGTTGAACACCAACTGTGAGTAGATTCTGTGAGCCTGTCATCCAAGAGATCCACAATCTCAGGGGCTCCTGAGCCGCTGTGAAATAAACGCAGCAGGCAAATAAGCCACAATCAAAGCTCGGGTAGGTGAAGGTTGATGGGTGCGGATATCCGGCTTATTGCTTCTTTACCTGTGGGGTAGACCATTGAAATGCCAGGTTTTGATATTGACTTGCTCCGCAAGGAAGGAACCCAAAAGGGGGGTCGGATTCTCAAAAGGAGTTTCCTCTACAATTGAATGGTGGGTTTTTGGGGGTTCCGCCTTAATCTGTAGGGAGCAAAATGTGGGGATTCCTTCAGCGTGTCCTTCCCGCACCGGGAACTCGCGTGCCCCGACAGCCGCTTCGATTAGTCCGATGCGATTCCACAGGCGCTCGGCGACAGCTTCAAGAAGGACCCCCTGCGCGAGGCCAAGCTGGAGGCAGGAGAAACATGTCACTAGCCCATGTCCCCACTGAAGATGGGTCTTCTTGAGGGGACCCTTTTCATCTTTTCACCTTTATGCCTTTTCAACCTTGCTTTTTGGCTTAAGGAGAATCCAAAAGAAAGACCACCATTTTGGGGTTCCCCCTATTGTCACCATACCATATTGACACCTTGGCTTTGGTTTGGAGGGTGATCATTGAACAAGTATTGCAAGGCCTTTGGCTCAGGAGTTGCCCTCCTTGTTGGGTGCCATACAAGCAGCACCAACAAGAAGAAAGGGCTTTAACCAGCACACATGGTGCTTTGGCCATCCAAAAGTCCACCTCATTTCGTTTCTGCCACGATTTTGGGCCGAGTTTTTGGGCCTTCCCCACCGTTCCAAAGCCTTTTGTTCCTTCTGTCGCCTCTAGGCCTCGCTGCAGCGCCTGGACGGTGCCTTCCAAGAGCTGCAGATGCAGCGGGAAGCGCGCCAGGCGGCAGCTTCGGCGTCCCGCGTCCCCGGCTTTTGGTTGCGAGCGACATTGCGGGTTTTGTTGTGGTGCTGGTTTTGAATAGATTCAGATAGTGATTCTTGTTTGACTGGTTGTTCCTTTCCTCTTTGTTGGCAAAGGCCGATGTTCTACCCTTGTGCCCGAAGGAGCCACCTAGCGAGCAAGGTGGTTACACGCAGCAGCGACTGGAGTGCCCTACTAGTGAGAAGGCTGCTGCCACTGGCAGTGCTCCTTTGTTCTTCGCCCTGTACTTATTTTCATTGGTGCCCTTTTTGGAGGTTTGTCCCCCTATGCTCGGTGTGCACGCGACCAGGCCAACGCCATGCAGGAGCAGAAGGTAGAAGGTCGCTCTTGTCGCCGCGACTCGCGACTGCCATGACTCAACGCAGGGTGCACAAGCTTAGATCTTGACCTCTTGCGACTGACATGGAACCTGAAGATGGGGACATGCCCAAATGGCCGATAGGGGTTTTGGGCGCTGCTCAGTTGGGGGCATGTGAAACTCGGGAGTTATTGATTTTTAGGTTCAGCGCCGAGGTACCATTCGGCACACGTTGGCCGCTTTGGATTTCAAACTTTGGGACACTTGTTTTTTGACCTCCATGTGGGATTTGAACCCAAGTGGCTGGTTTTCCTTCTGGTTGTTTCTCTTTACCATCTAAAAAAAATACCAACTCCCAAAACAGGAACTACACCAGGGGATCGCACCCTCAAAACCACACCACAACCACACCCTCGGTAAGGGGTACCCTCAAAAAACTGAACCCACCTGAACATCATCAACACCAAAAAGGGCTACCACGCCGAATTGAAGGGAACCAGGGAGAAGGGAACCAACCGTTTTGCAGGTTGCGTTGCCCTTCTTTTCGAGACACCCAGATGAAGGCTTTTGAAACATTCCCAACCCCGTGGGTAATCCGACCACATGGGCGGCGGCAGGGGGGGGGGACCAGTCGGGCCCGGCGGTTTTTGCCAGTGCAAAAGATGCCGCCGCGGCGCTGCGCCTCGGCGCCTAAGCGCAGGCAAAACCCGAGGCTCGGGGGTTGGGTTGGTTTGGGTTTGTGTTTTTGTTGGCTTCTTTGTTTGGTGCCGACTTTTCATTGTTTGACATTTGGTTGTTTTCAATTGTTTGGTTCCGGGATTTTCATTGTTGGTCTGGGGATCTTCATTGTTTGGGTTTGTTTTTTCCTGGTTTATTGACCATTGTTTCCTTTTTGAGCTTCGTTTTGCCTGACATTCGCCAGATGGACCTTGAAGTGTGTGACAGCCCGCCACATATTTTGTTTTTCCTGGAGGCGCAGCAGCAGCTACGGCGCCCGGGTGCCAACCATCCGGGCATGAAGGCACTGGGCACTGTGGGCTCTTTGGGCTCTTTGGGGTTGGATCCATGGATACCTGTTTGCACCTGTTGGAGAGGTTTCTTGCGGCTGAAACGGGGGGAAGGCTGTGATCGCTTTTCTTGAATTGGCTCTCTGCAAATGGGCAAGCCCGACTGTTTGTTTGACTGCGTCTGCGGAGCACCTGCAACCCAACAAGAGGTTCAGCTTCTTACCCTTTTGACCATGCTGGAGATTGCAGTGTTCTGGATTTGTTTTGGTCCAGGGGGTTAGCCAAGGCAAACTTTTGAGCGAATGGGGGCCGTCTCTAGAAATCGCGAAACGCGCGGCGTTCGATGAACGACAAGCACTGGCGGGATACTTGACTGTGGGAGGTTACTTGGTACTAAGTATGTCGGTGCCAGAAACATGCAGGCGGGCAACGCAATGAGGCTTGACACAAGCTGTGCCACAAGAGCATGGAACTTGTACAGCAGAGTGCACAACAGGACAGCAAAGATTCTTTTGGATTCACGATTCATCCGGCTCGAGTCTAGGTCCTGTTGTTGCATCCTTCATGCACTTCAGCGTGGTTTCATGCAAGTTGTTCGATGGGGAGGTGGCACTCCCTTGTACTCTACCATGCTGGACTGAACTTGCAGTTAGTGAAAACGAGTGCTGACAACTGGATGTGTTCTGCAGGCTTGTGACTGTTTAGTGTTTATGATTTTGCAAGTGACAAAGCTTTACAAAGTATTGAACACAGAAAGGGCATAGTGATGTCAGTCAATTTCACGCGAGGCACAACAATTTTGGCCCAGGCTCACATGCCTTTGCAAGTCGCACGGCAAATTGCATTTCGTTTTGCGCCAAGTTGTGAGGCTCAGGGCCGCCTTGTCTGTCTCCAAACACACATGGTTCTACCGGTAAGATACGAAACATTGCAAGGCACTATCCGAGGCATTTTCCAAACTGTGCAAAGCAACTGCATGAATCGATCTACCGAGTTGTGATAAAGGTGACAGGCAAGCCAAGTGCATCGTAGACGAAAGTCGGAAGCATTGCCACGCCTGCGCGAGCCACTCGTGCCCGTTCGACGCCCAGTACCTTGGGCGACGTCCGATTTTGCTGGCAAGAAGCAGTTTTCAAATGAGGGGTCAAGCCAGCTGAAAGAGCCCGCTTGGTTCGTTGCGTTGTGCAGCAGATTCCTGGCCTTGCTCACTGAGCAAAGTGTTTTTGCTCTTGGGGTGCTTCACAGGTCGGGCCCCCTTGGCCATGGAAGTCACGGGCGAAGAGGAGGAGCTGGTGCAACAGGCACCCGTGTAGTGCACCTCGCGTGAAGTGCACAGTGCTTGCATTGGCCTAAGAAGGGCATGACCTTGCCCAAGTGGCCACATTCTTCCAGGAGCTTGTTACATATACAGCTGTGCCTCGTCCTGTGTCTCAAGATGCCTGCACGCCAGGTGAAGAAGTGGTTCACTTGCACAGAGATGGAGGTACGCGGGTTCGGGGCATAACAGTGGTTGGAGCTCTACGAGCTCTCCCTGCAAAGAAACTCAGAAGGAATGAGACCACTCCTGCAGCAAGTCTTGTTTTTGAGGGCCGGCGTCTCTGACTGCAGCATGTAGCCTGCTGTTTTGGGGTCCGCCTGAAGGTGTTGCTCGGATTGCAGGCGCTGGTGCAGACGGCCGTGCAGTTCGCTGATGCGAATTGCGCCGTCTTTGAGCCTGAATTGGGCGAGCACAAGCTGGTGTGCGCCAAGGGGTGGTTTTGTCAGCTGGCGACAAGTTGGCAGTGGGGGTAGAGCACAAGAGTGGGCTTTTGGGGGCTTGAACAAATGGAATTCTACAAGGGCTTAGCATTTTGCGGCCCGATTTGAAGGTCTCAATTGAACATGGTTCCACTTGCATCACTGGGCTTTCAAGCCACGGCAAGCCAGCCAGTAAACAGGCAGCAAGCTTCCCAGCAAGCAGGCGCGCAAGCCGTCAGCTTCGTGCAAGCCTATCTTCATCCAAGCAGCCAACTATCCAGGTATACGCAGCTGCACAACGAATTCAAGCAGCTTTTTGAGGACGGCGCAGTATTGCAGCTCTGGTTGAAGAAGCCTTAACACCATGCAACTGCAAGCGGCCAGTGTAACATATATGTAACATCACGTCGCTGGCAGGCTTGCACTGATGTTTGCCGTGTCTTGCCTCCGTGCCTTGCTGAGCCATGATGTACTGTACTGCATCCTGTGCCGCTTGAACTAATTTAGTGCGACTGCTGTTGTTATCGTGTGTTGGTGCGGTGCTGGAAGCAGGCACTGCCACTGGCAAGACCGGCGATGCTAGAGTTGTTGGATCGTAATAACCCCTTTCATCAAGCATCCTCCAAATTGGTCGATTATGCTTTTTCTAGTGCAAAGTGAAGAGCTTGTGATGGGAAGACTTGACAATTAAGGTCTCGGCAATCTTTGTCCGCAGTCTTGTGCGCAAGGACAGACTGAACTCCTTTTTGGCAAGCATCGGTGCAACGCCTGAGGCTGGCCCATCTCATGCTGAACTGTTGCAGAATCACCGGCTCATCCGGATATTGGAAGGCTAGAACAGTCGTATTGTTGGAAAGGCAGCAAGGCTGGCTCTGGGCTGCCTGGCTGCAATCGCCCGACACGTAGCAAGTGGATCAACCGTCAGCTTCTCCATGTGCCTTTGGCAGGCGTTCTATGCTGCCATGGAGAAGTCCGCGAATGAAGGACTGGCCCCGCAGGTATGCCATTTCCTTCAGTCTGCAGGGTGCAGGGTAAAGTCTGCAAAGCCCAAGCAAAGCGACATGAGGTCAAAGTACCCAGTATTTTGTCTGAGGTTGATGTGGGAGGGACATGGGTGACCCGCTAGATTTTCCGGAAAACTCACACAATTTGCGCGCCCATTGCGGAACCACATGTTTTGACCGAAGCTCACCGCAGCTCCCTGAAAATCCTTTCATCTACGAAAGTTGGCCCGCGTCGCTGGGCAGAGATAGTTACGGCGATTTTTAGCGTTTGGAAAATCCTCAAAAATGGTTGGTGGACAACTTCTATTCCCATTTCTTGATGTGCAAAGGGTGCGAATTGAAATTCATTTCGATCCATAGGAGAGGTGCAAACCATGGCAGAGCTCATGTACACCTGCCTGCAGTACGAGTTCTTCTGTCAGGCCTCGAACCGATGCGCTGGTCACCAGCCTTGAGAAGTCTCTTGATTTGGAGCTCCTTGCTGCTAAGAGGGCTCCCACTGCCCCTGCAAGGCCCACACACTGCCCTGCAGGGAGAAAGGGGACAGGGGAGTGGCTGCAGGGTGAATGTAGATTTCCCCTTGGCCAGTGGTTTCGGGTGGAAGAACACCTGGTGGAGTTTCGCAAGGGCCTTGGCCAAACCATGTGATGGCAAGTCAACTTGGCTGGGCAGCCAAAATAAAGGGCTGTGCGGGTGGCTCCCATGGGTGTGTGGGTGCGAGCGCGCGTGCGTGCGTACGTGCGTGTGTGTGTGTGTGTGTGTGTGGTCAGCACACATTAGATCTCAGGCCCATTGATTGCTCACCAGAGTCATGCATGCCAGATGCCAGCATCAAAGGAGGCCATCAGTGAAAATTTGGTTCTTTGCCCGACGGCCAGATCATGTGCGAGCGGAAGCGGGAGCTGGAAGCGAGACAGGCGGGGCAATGGCAGGTTGCCGCATGGAAGGTGGGCTGTCCTATCAACGAGGAATCATTGCACTAAAGCAGACATCCGAATGATGTCACTTGCCAAAGGATAGCAGCATCATCCTGGTGGTTCGAGCAGGCTTTTGTCTGGCTTTTTGCTGGTGCCTTTGTTGCTTGGATGAGGCTCAGGCATCACTTCATGCTTCTTTGCTTGAGAAAAGGTTAGAACCGGGGGTATTCCTATGTTTCGGCGAACTGTCACGGCAACACGGGTTCCTATATTTCCCTTCTTGCTGCTTCAAAGATCACCTTCTGGGGCAATTTGAATGAGTTTCCCTTTGGGAATTCCTGTATTTTTCTGGATCTCTGATGAGTGTGGGAACCCCGTGGAGCAAATATAATAAAGATCCTTAAGTGCTGGGCAAAATACATTTTTTCCAAGAATCATGCAAGTTTATAGAGGTTTTGGAAGACTGTCCGCTTGAACCTGTCCACTTTTCTAATTGAACAAGGGCACCTGCGTGAGGATTTCGCCGTGATTTGAACCCCTTACGGGCCACGCATTGATTCATTGATAAAAAAAGGGGAAGGGCAAAGGTCCCCACGCCCCCTACCCTGTCGGCTCAGCCTTCGACCCTTCCTTCTCGCATTTCGCAAGGCCGCAGGGCTGCCGCCGCCTCCGCCGGCGATGGGCGGCTACGGAGGCACAGCATGTGTCAAAATCGGGGGACGATTCAGAATGATTCTCCCGTTGGCTTCCCTTCAAAACAACCTGCAAAGGGTACCCTCAAAAAGGCAAACTCAGGTGCACCAACCGCTAGGGATTTGCAGGGGTTGCGCCAACCAGTCAGCATCCATCTGGCGCATTTCAAGCCTTCACTTGCACGCAGACTTGTTTCCGGGGCAAGTGGTGATCATCTCCGCCGCAGGTCCCAAAGAGGGCTACTCAGGGCCTGCATGAGGCAAAAATGTACTGCAGTGGGCGGCTTGTGGTGCTTGGCTTTGTGGATGTTGGGCTGTGTGCGGCACTTCCGGACTGACACTGACCGAGCAAACGTGTTCTACCAAGTGGGCAAACGGGTCTCTCGAGCACGGCGCATCAAGGACGTCAGTGTTAGATTCATGACTCCCCCTCCTGTTCGCTGTTGACGCGAGCTGTCAACATGAGACGCATTCTGACGTGTTCCACTCTCTTGATTTCCATGGGATATGCCGACATGCATCTTGCGGCGCATGGACATATATATATATATGTATATGTGTATGTGTATGTATATGTATATGGATATGCATATGCATATGCATATGCGTATGTATATGTATATGTATATGTATATGTGTATGTATATGTATATGCATATGCATATGTATATGCATATGCATATGCATATGTATATGTATATGTATATGTATATGTATATGTATATGTATATGTATATGTATGTATACATTATATATATATATATATATATGCACATGTGGGAAACTTCGTGACGCAGGTGTTGCTTCCAATTCCATTCGTTTTGCCAAAATTTGGAGATGTTTGATGCATTCTAGGTCCCCTCTTCCAAAGTGTGCTAGGGCTGCCTACTGCAGCCACCAATGTGGAACGACTTCTGGTGAGGTTGGCACAAACTCCATTAGCTGGTTGCCGTTGTTCCACTCGTTAGTGGTAGTATGGTGTTGGCGACGGTGCTTCTGCTTGTGGTCATTGTATTCTGCGATGCCCTCAACAGCATCCACTTGGCTTCCGACCAGCAAGCATCCGACAAAGACGCCAGCACATTCAGCTAAAAAGACAGCATCAGGTGCACTATCATGATACACGAATTCTGAATATACAGAAGGACACAGCAACAGGCATGTGTTTTTGGGTCCGAACGGTTTTTTCAATCAAGGGCCAACCAAAGGATTTGGCGTTGCTCTGCCCAGGATTTTGACAATAAGCAAGAAGTTGGCAGGCTTGAGTCCAATGCAGATAGACTCAGAATGGTAGAGCCCCTCGGGATTTTCTTAAGATGTCGAAGCCTGTCTGGGTCTTAGAGGGTGTGCTGAGAGTGATTCGACTCAAGCTTGCAGCTGTTCCTCTGGAGTGCTTGCTTTCCTTGGGAGGGAGGAAAGCTCCAAAGAAGCAACGAGAGCTTATAAGCCGTTTTAGTTTGATCCCTGAAGTCCAAGCTTTTCTTGTAGTGTTTTTTGAATGGACCGAATCATTGCTGTCCATGAGAGGAATCGGGTCCCATAGCTTTTTTCGGGGTTGATTTTAAACGGAAAACAGCAGGACACCGCTGAATACTATGGTGACTTCTCCTGTGGCAGTGGGCGCCGCACCAGCAAAGCCGAGGCCGGGACTTCCAAGCACGGCCCCATCCGCTCCCAGAAGGCGAGGCTTTTCGGATCGCGGATGCGGAAGAACCAGGCGCTGAAATCGAGACGAGCAGCCAAAACCGAGCTGTCGAAGCGTCCACGGCCACTGGGCAAGGCTCCAAGACTGGAAGCCTGCAGAATATGTCTGGGACGGTTGTAAGGGTCGACATTGCAATGGTTGTGAAAGGGGTTGACTTCCTTTCCATTCTCGGACGCTTCACCCATCCTTTTTTTCAGAAATCACCACCCGTTGTCCCCAAGTTGTTTTCGCACGAATCCATGGGGAGCCACAATTAGAACTGTTCAGTTCCTGGCCCTGTATGCCATGGTAGCTCTTGCGTGCTGGGAATTGCAACAAAAGCCCCAGGAAGCTCCAAAAACACATCCGACTCAGCAAACCGCACCCTAACCAATCCCAACCCCACCGAGCCCACGCTACATCCCTTGCAGACTCTGCCACGAGACTCATGCTAAATTTGTCCTTCATCCTGTACTGTATCAAGCCTTAAGCTTATCCTTGGATCAACCCCACTCAACATTCAAACTGTGTGCATCTTCGGCCGGGAAAAAACCACCTCTAAGTCCAAGGCTCATTCTTTCCAAGAATGCAACATTTCCTTTTGAATAAGAGGGTTATATAAAAATTGTCGACAAGTGGGCAACATGCACACCCCCTGCGTTGTGGCTTGAACCGAGGGTTCCTCCTGACACCAAATGGGGATTACTTCCAATGGAAGATACACTTTTGGCATGTGCAGGGAAACGCCAACATGGCTACAGATTTCAATAGGGAACCACCTCACAAGTGGTTGGTGGACATGCCACCGAAATGGTGTCCGAAGGGTCCCCCATCAACATTCCCACCCGAATGAGAAGCTAGTCTCAAAGCCGGTCAATCCAAACCTAGGGGACCTGGGGCTGAGCTGATGGCCTTCTTTTTACGACAGGTGGTCTTCCTGGGCCAATGCGCTGTGGGCAAGACCTCCCTGATCCGCCAGTTTGTGTACAGGACATTTCCTCCCTCAATGTCTGCTACCAGAAAACTACTTCTTGGAACATGAGGCGAGAGGAAGAGGTACAGCCTGTGGGTTCGTCTTGAGTATTGGTTGGATACCTCTCCCACTCCTCCGTCCCTTGGTTCGTTCCTAAGATGCCAAATTCTATTGAAGACCAACATATTCTAATGACCAAGATGCAGTGAATGAGTTCTTATTTCATTTCTTCATATCTCTTTTCTCTTTCTGTACCTTTGGAACCTTCATTTTTGTTTGTTTTTCTCTTTCTTCTTGCCTTCTTTCTCCTTTAATTTCTTCCATTTGTCTACCATGCAATTGCCTCATGCCACATGCCTATGTAATCTGTTTCCATGTGATGGCCATGGGATGTATGAAGGAATTGCCCGTGGGTCCAGACGTTTACCGTGGGAAGCGGTCTACACATCAAAATCTACCACCTGGTCCAGGTCTCAAGTCATTGGTCTCCGTTCCTATTCCCCATTCATCTGGCTCACAAATAAAAGCACAACTCTCTATCGCTTTCTCTTGACCTTGATTATATGCTTCGAAGCATTATCAGATTATTAGTTGGATCTCATGAAGTTTTGGTTTGGTCAGGTCATTCTTCCACGTCAGTCTTCTCCTTCCGCAATTGTCAGCTTGGGATGTTGCAGGAGAGAGTTGGCGGGTGAAAGGTATTAAGTCTGCAGTAAAATCACAGATAAGGAAACATGGACATTATATGGTTTTTGGGTGGTACCCTTTTCTTGGAGCGGGAAACCGCCATTTTTTGGGGTATCCAACACAAACACCCATTTGCCCAGGCATCTCCCCAGCCATTGGGGCCCCTGTGCCGCACGTAGGAGCTTCGAGCCGTGCTACGAGGCCACCGTGGGCATGGACTTCGTGTCGAAGGTGGTGAGCCTTGAGGCGAGCGCTTCGGTGTTGGGGAACCCGCAGACCACCTTGGCGGGCGGGGCGTGTGGGAAATAAGGGCCGATTTTTGAGATTCATGGTGTGATTTTGCGGCTGGGTCTGGAAAGTTTCACGATTTTGTGGTTGGTTGTTTGTTGGTTTTGTTTGTTTGTTTGTTTGTTTGTTTGTTTGTTTGCTTGCTTGCTTGCTTGCTTGCTTGCTTGCTTGCTTGCTTGCTTATTTGTTTCTTTGTCTCTTTGTTTCTTTGTTTGTGTGTTTCTTTCTTTGTTTGTGTGTTTCTTTCTTTGTTTGTTTGTTTGTTGGTTTGTTTGTTTGTTTGTTTGCTGCTAGATCTTATATAATGCGGGCGGGTCTTGGGTTCATTTGGGGTTCATTTAGGCTCAGCAGGGGTTTATATTAGGCGGCTGGCCAAGCAGCTTGGGTTGCGGTCAACACACTAAAGCAACCCTGGAGTGGAGCCTGCATGCAAAGACGTGGCTGGTCCAAACAAGATCTCTTTTTTTCTCGTTGTTGCAAGAATCGCAGCGACTGGTTGGCCCAAGTGAACATTCGCCTCAACTGTCCTTTCCGGAAGTGAGGATGAAACTGGTGGCTTGCCTTGTCGCAAGATGCAAAAGGATTCCAAGTGCCCTGTCCCCGGTGAAAAAACAAGGTTCAGGGCACATCTGTCATGATTCGAAGAGAGGGCTCACCTCACAACCGCACCCCTCGAGGCATGCCTTCGTAATGGCCCTTGGATGAAGCTCAAATTGTAACCTGCGTTCGGATCATCCTGGGGTTTGGTCCTTGCGAGTTGGCCTTTGAACTGAAGGGAAATAACTACGTGTGCTCGAGGACTTGCTCCAACCATCTATTTTATGGTGGGGACAAGGTGTGTGTACCTGGGTACATGTTTGGGGACATACCTCTTTACCGTCATAGCTAGGCTTTTAGGTGTGACTGTGCGAGAGTGTGTCTAAGATCGTTTTGGGTTGCACATCCGGCTTCATTGGGCGATTGGCGCCAGGGGAAGCAGCTGCGGCTTCAGCTGTGGGACACGGCGGGGCAGGAGCTTCAGATTTGTGGGGGTCCACACGTGCCCGTCTTCCATTAAAAAGGGTCATGACAAGTCACGGGGGTTAGCATCTCGGATGGCCAGGAGAGGTTCCGCTCATTGGTCCCCAGCCGCTTGGCATGCCGATGAAACATTGCAACGCTGCAAAGAGACAGTACAGACCCTTGACGGCATCATACGGGATTTCCTGCTTAAGAAAGAACAACACCCTCTAAATTGGGACACCCGCCAAGAATCAACCACCACTTGCAATAGATCAGCACAATCACTTTTTTGTTTGTGTGTGAACAACAATTTGGCCTAAGTCGTCACCGCCACCGCCACCGCCACCGCCACCGCCACCGCCACTGCCACCGACACCGCCACCGCCACCGCCACCGCCACACCGACACCACCACCCGTGCAGGCTATCTCCGGGACAGCGCAGGCTGCGTCATCGTCTACGACGTGACATCGCGGGCGCGCTTGAGGGATGCGGCCGTGAGGGGATCAGCTGGCCTTGCGTATATTATGCCCATTTGGTCACGATACTGCTATCTTTTTGTCTTTTGGGTTTGTCCTCCCAATCCTACCGGCAACAAAGGGCAACCCTTTGCAGGCGGCCTAAGCCTGGCCACGCCTGTGCATTTGAACAGAATCAGGACTGGGAAGAAACAGAAACAACATATGAACCAAAGCAAGGCAGCCTTACCAGCCAAAGCCTTTGCCTTGACTCAAGCCTCAAGCCCGCTCCGGCTTCGCGTACACCATGTTGAGTCAGACTTGCGCGAGGGCACGTCTCCAATTTCTGAAAAAGGACCCCTAGCGCGCCCAGCCAGGGGCATAATCCTCTCCCACATCGGTTTTTGCGAGGGGCTTCCACTGGGGATGCGAGCAATGCTCATTGAAGCTCGAGCTCGATTGCTGGCCTTTGAGTGCCTTTGCGCATGTGCGCGTGCTTGTTTGTTTGGCCGTCTGTTTGTCCCCCTTTTTGGAGTTGGTTTGAAGGGAAACCAAGGGTTTCCCCGAGACGACTTGTGATCTCAAACAAAGATTGGGCTCCCGGAATCCTCCGCAGGAATCTTTCGACAGTGTCTATGGCTGGGTCCAGCAGGTGAGAGAGGCCGGAGATCGAAGCGTTATTGCGTTTTGACAAAGGAACCCTCAAACATTTGGGACCAACAGCATCCAACAGCTTTTTTGAAGAAAAGGTGACAAGCGGGTCCAAGAAGCATCTCTTTGAACGATCGAACATGTTGCTTCCACGGACTTGGTAGAATCTGGTAGAAGCGAAACATGGGAAACGTATGGATTGTTGGTCACTCCCAATAGCATCCAAGCCTTGAACGAAAGATAGGATCCCGTCTTCGACCAGCTTTCCCTTGTAGCAAGCCACTCACGGACCGCTTCGGGATCCCATTTTGCTCCAATGGTGAAGCTTCTGGTTGCTGCGCAGGGTGCGCGGCGGGATGTCGTCCTGGCCCTGGTTGGGAACAAAATTGACCTGGAGGCCGGGCGGTGTGAGCGCTGCTGAAAAAGGGATGTCTCATTTCATGAAGACTCAAGACTCCAGTTTTGAGGGTTCCCTAGCAGAAGCATGTTGTCCCGCCTCCTTTGGAGATCTTCCTTATGAGTCACATGATTCCGCACATGTTTGTTTGGCGGAACCGTGGTTCTAGTTGCTTGTCCGCATTGCAAGGATTTCGAGGATTTAGAAGGGCCCCTGTTGATGGCAAGGAAGCAGTGCCATCCATGGCTATATGGGCCAGCTACGTTGAGCTGTTCGTCTGTCAGCAGTCCCAAACCATCCAACGGGACCACTAGATGATCCTTGGGGTAAAATCATTTGTCCAAACAATGTTTTCGGTCTAAATGGCATGCCTGCTGTGCTTGAGATTGTTTTGATAAGAATGACGTTTTGTTCCTCTCTTTGCAATTTCTTGGCTCAGGACTTAAGAGATTGAAAGTGCTGCGGCTACCGAGACAGGGAGACGGGGAACATTTTGGAACATTTTGGCCCCATGCCGACATGCAGACACACAGGCGTACACAAGAGATAGGCAAAATAAGAATAGTCTCTGTGGTTTTAGTGAGTGCTTGCGCCTGTGATGGTGGCGACTGGAGGATCACTGCCACCAGCTACCCTGCTGTACCAAGCGACTTTGCTCGGGATGAGATGTTCGAACAGTCAACGGCCAGCCGTGTTCATTGTGAAATGGCTTGCAAATGCATGTGAATGTCATGGGCCTTCGAATGAGCCTCACTGCTCGTCGTTCCATTCGTCGCGCATGAGGCAGCGTTCCTTTGGGGTCGTGACTGCTCTCGGATGCCCTGGACAGCTGAGGAGACCTGATGAGGTGCAATCTTGCGGATGACGCACCGGCGAAAGTCCTTGGTCGCTGCAAGGAGACCTTTGACGACGCAGGTAGGGCTGGCTGAGACTTGGGCTCCAGGTTTTTGCAGCTTTGCTTTGCAAATGAACAAACAAGAGAATGATAATTGAGAGTTTTAAGTGACTTGTCTGTTGTTCCGAGACATGGATTCTCTTTGTTGGCCTTCCAACAGGTGGAGACGCATGTTAAAATATATAGCACTTGTGTAGCGGGCAAACTTGCATTTCTGGGAGCGCTGTTTCGTTCGGGTGCCATTTTGGGCGTTGCTTGGGCTATTGTATGGTCATGGAAAATCGGGTTTCAGGGCTAGGGGAGTCCCCTTGTTCTTGTGGTAACATAGACATAGGAAGCCCACTTTGGCATCACAGAATCTATTCTTATTCTGCCCCCTATTTCTTCAATCATAACCTTTCTGGGCAAGGGAATGGGTTCTCAGTCTTTCACTTGACGAATGTTTTGGCACGGCCTGGCCATGGCTTGGCCCAGCCATTAAGTGGTTTTGCCGTATAAATGTTGGAAAAGCTGTTGTTCGTAGACGGTTTTTACAGATCGTGGCGCCACAAAGCGATAGATCAAGTTTGATCTGTCCCCTAAACATGCTGCCCAACCCTGACGCAAAGCAAGGAGCAGCCGGACTGGGCCAGGATGCCCAAAATCTTTGGAAATCTGCCCCTGCCAGTGGGCCAAACGAAAACCCCCTGTGATTAGCCATGGTTTAATCCACCACCAGGGATGTCGCGTTAGTGACTGACCGGTGGTGTTTGGCTCAAGTTTTATGGGTTCCGTCGCGCCTCGGATGGGCGTCGCAAAACCCCTGCGTCGACCGACGGCATCTCGGGGGAGAAAGAGACCTCGGGCCGCCGCCTGGTTGGTAGGGACCATTCGTGCGGCCTGTCGTCGATCAAGGTTGCGGGTTAACTCTTTTTTCTTTTGGTTGTTGTTCTCTGGTGTGTGGGAAACCCTGATCTTTGGGACCGGGGATTGGTTTGCTTTTGGGGAACCTTTCTTTTGTGGCTTGTTTACCCCAACTTAGCCATAGGCTCGTGCCCGAATCACAGGTTATCAGCCGTAGGACTTTCCTACGCGCTTGAGACCATCAACTACAAGCTCAATGACGTCGACCCCACGATCTCGCAGGAGCGTCGTGGATGAGGAGGCTATCCTAGGTGGCCTCCGCTCAGGTGAGGACCTACCGGGCTTCGACTACGGACTTCGAAGCAGGTTCGACAGGTCAGGAACGTAGGGGTAACGATCCCGATAGGGACACACCCCGAAGCCGTGGCAGGTATACTGACGATGGAGACGACCGCATTTTCCGTCAGGCCACCGATGATGAGCAAGGACGAGGAGCTCGCCCCGATAGGAGCGGCTCCGGTTCAGGTTTCGGATCGGGACATTTGGACTTCATCAGTATGGCGATGAACATGGCCCGCCCTCGGACGACCTGGAGGCCATGCCTATTCGACCTCCAAGGCCTCTTGTTCCAGGTGAATCACAGGCCTCGGGACAGGCCGCGAGGACCGGGAACCATGGTTTTGGCTCCGAGAAATATCTCGGGCCGATCAACTGGGTCTCAAAATCCAGGTCAGTTTGATGAGCGCGAGGAGAGGGCGTTTGCAGGCATCGGATACGATGACCTGTTGTCGTCAACCGCGGGATGGGGCGGTAGTGTGAAGCCTGAGTCTGATACTGATAGGCCCAACCCGGTTTCGGCGACTCTATTTGAGTTCGATAATGATGAAGATTATGCCGCGTTCGCGGATGCTCGTGAGCGAGAAGAGAGTTTGTCGTACCAAAGTGCAAGGAGCCGTGAAGCTGCAAGGGCTAGGAGCCTGACTCGTGGAGCTGCGAGGGACATTCGTGAGGACAGGGACACCCGGAGTGAGAGAGAACGGATTAGGGAGAGTCGGGACACCCTTAGGGGTTTGGAGGCCATCCATGATGGAAGAGGACCGATAGGTCCTCCTGTGATTGAGCCCATCCCGAATGTCCCCCCTTTTCCCAATATCACTTTTGGAGGACCGCTGCATCAGAGAGTTGAGGATGTAAACCGGGATACTGGTTCATCCAGGATCACTGAACGGGCCGCCAATGTGGTTGAAGCAGGTGCAAGGGACGGAAGACTTGCGAGTGCGTTGGAGATCGAGGATCGTCCATTCGCTAGCCCGTTAGGGCGAGATCTCAGCGACCTCGAGCCTCTAAGGTCAAGTAATGAAGTCACTCCTCAGTGGGGATCAGCCAGCAGGGAACGAAGTGCTTCTGCGAAGAGGCCGTCACCCTTGGCCGGAGGGACCGATAGGTCGAAGGCGAGGGCCAGCCCTGAACCGTTAGGTTCGACGCCATGTTTGATCCTGCTGATGTTCATATTCACTCTACACCTGAACCTCGTGGTTCGAATGTTAATCCCAGATCCGGCGATAGCCGGGGGAGGGGCGCCAGCCCGAACACGCTGCTCAGGATATCGACCCCTCCGGCCCTCAGATCTCATTCTTCTGGGGAATCCGGTGATACTGGAGTTAAGGAAGTATTTGATTTGCACATCCAGGAGATGCTCGAGAGGGGCAAGGCCTCTAGCTCTGTTGTGAACACTCTCAATGCTTTTGCTAATCAGATCAGGTTACTGAACGGCCAGGTGAGTTCCATGCGTAGAGAATGGCATGATGAGAGTCAGCAGATGAAGGACAAGGTTAGTCGCTTGGCTACCGAGATTGCAACCCAGGCGGATGCTGATCGGATGCGACTGATAGTTCAACGGTTTGCCGGTGAGATCATTCCCGATAGCAGAGCAGTCGTTGGACATGCTATCGATGAGCAGAGCGAGGTTGTGGATCAGAGGATCAACTCACTCTTGAGCGAAGTCCGGGAATCCGTTAGGGAAGTAGAGGGTGGCGTGAGTCAGCTTCATCAGGTTATTCAGGATAAGCATCATGCTATCTTCAGGAGCCAAGCTGCCTTTGAGGACCAGACCAATACTGAGATTGAGAAGTTCAAGAAGCGAATCTTTTCGGGAGAAAAGGCCGTTAGGCTGACCACATCTTCTGATGCTCCGGCTGTATCGGGGCCTGATAGGGCCACAGGCAGCGGGGCTGACGTGAATCTCAGGGAATTAACCGCGAGAGTCGATAGACTCCAAGGTGAGAATGACCGGCATGCGGAATGGGCAACACGGGCCATTGGCGATCTCCAGGATGAGTGCAGGACTTTCGCTGACCAAATGCTGGAATCACGGGGTGGCAGAGGGTACCCATGTCGTCGACAGACCTAGGGACCCCGATGCCCCTCAAGATTGGCGTGAGGAGATCGAGGAGATCAATCGGAAGATTCAGGATCTTACCCGTGGATTCTATCGCCAAGGTCGGAACCACGATATCGTTGTTGAGAAAGTCGAGACCGCGAATGCCCGCATCGCTGCGTTCGATGAGAATGCACGGAGGCTTCAACAGACTGTGCAAGCTATAAGAACTCAGCTTGCCAACCTTCCTTCGAGCGCGGAGCAGACGCAGGCCGTCGTTAGACGGGAGCTTGTCTACTATCGCAACATGCTAGATGCGACCATGCGAAGGATTAGCACCGTCGAAAACAACATCCGTGTCTTGAATGAAATTAATACCCGAGTTGTGGGGCAGCTTGCCGAGATTGAGGGACATGTCGATGATGCGGCCGATATGATTCAGGTTGCTCAGCAGAATCCTCGTGGACCTCAGGGCAGACCAAACGTCGGGTACAACGCTTTCGCTGGACAAGGGCACAGGATCAGGCTAACCCTGGAGATCGAAATGCTCAGAGTCCTGTCCCGCCGGCCCGACCGGGTGGGGGCGTTAGCATAACTGATCATGTCTTTGGGGACAGTAGGAGGGCCAATGTAGGTGATCAACCCCAGGTCAACAGGGGTTCGAGCTTGCCGAGCGTGCCCGGTAGGGCTGAGGCTGACCCTCATGTCAACAGACGTCCTATCTCTCCCGTTAGGGAGAGGGAGGATAGCCGAAGCAGAAGGATAGGTCTTACTCTCCGCCAGGCGTATGAGGGATCATCCACGGGCACGTGCCAGGGCTGATAGTTTCAGTCTCCAAACAGGGATGAAGCCCAAGGGCTGCCGATAGGGAGCCTGAGGTCAGGCCTCGAAACCCCAATCGCGAGGTGACGTCCCTAGTCCTGAAGATGGCCGAAGGAACCCAGCTACTGGCAGTGCGCCAGGTGGCGGTGGACCTGATCTCTCGAGAGTGTGCGCTCAGGACAACCCAAATGATCGAAGACACCCAAATGCGAGCTTCACTTGTGGAATTCTGCCAACTATGCAAGGGTGATGGTGGGGTTGGAATTGCCAGCTCTTGAAAACAAAGTGCTGGGCCTGTCGCAAGCATGCTCAAGAGGTATCCATGTATTCCTGTTCTGACCGTGAAAAGAACATCTGCAACAAGCATACGTTTCTTGGGCATGACTGCCTCGAGCGATGCTCGCGGTGCCACGCGAGTCATGAGCGCGCTGGCTGTGGAGCGCCGCCTCCCCCTCCTGAAAAAGGAGGCGGTCCTGAGGGACCATCGGGTCACGATGGAGGCGGATGGGGCCTGGGCCTCCTGGTGGAGGACAAGGGTTCACTGGACCTCCTATTGGCGCAGGCAGCAGCTGAAATCATGCTTTCCCATGTTTTGGCGTTGTCTCACTCGGGATCTTTTGCCGATAGGGAGCAGATCCTCGGTAGGGATGGCAACCCATTCGGGAAGTCATGGTTCGAGGATGAGCCTGATGGAGCTACCTGGCCCGGGCATCACATGGCTGGAGGTGTTGCTGTTCCCCTGAAGCCGAAAACGAAGATTGTTTGGGGAAAGCGACCGCATGTCGATGACGAGGGCGAGCAGGACGCGGAGGCGAGTTCGTCAGGGGTGATGACAAGACACTTCCTGACATAGCAACTATCCATGACGGAGGAGAAGAAGGACGACATGGACGTGGGCCAGGACGTTTCCAAAAGATCTCAGATGTTCAAGTCTGGAACGGGTGAACCCATGCCTCGGGATACTGAGGCTGGGCAGGTAGACCCGAGTAAAATGACAACTTCTCGGGAGCTACCTTCGAGGAATACCGAAAGGCTGCTCCCACTTATGAGTACGGTGGCCACGCAAGCGGAAGCTGAGGAGGCTGAGAAGGCCGCGATGGAGGCTATCCGCGGAGATGCAAGGCTTCCTGACATTGGCCAGGAGGACAGGGCGGCGGTCGATCCTTACACCGTGACGACCGAGGACCTGACGGCGTCGATAGACGCATTGACAAGGAAGCTGAGCAACATGCCCGAATGGTCGGGTAACCTGCTTGATCCTGGGAGATCTGCCGAACTGGTGGCGGCGAGATGGGGCGGAAAGGCGAATTACGACAAGCCGGAGGCCCCACTCACTGAGGCCGGGATGAAGAGTGCATCGCCGGAGGATCGAGCCTATGCCCTCACGCAGCTAAATGATGTGGTGAACTTCCACAAGAAGCATATGTGCTTCGGACGAGGGGCGCCATCATTGAGCGCGACCGCTCCAATCAACCCCTACGCCCCCAACCAGATTGACGAGAGCAGGAAATTCCGCCCGAGCGAGGTGGTCAGCAAGGTGACGTATACTCTCGTGATCTCGGACGGGAAGAAGGATTATCTTGCCGATAGGCAGGAGATCAGGCCGGAACTGTGATCTGCCTAATGAGGCTAGGAGGTTCCCACGAAGAGCAGGATGAGCGACCAGGCGACGGCGGCCACGATCGCAGGGCGGGAGGCTGCGCAGGCTTTGATGAAGCTGCTCACGTCTGAGGTTGATGGTTTGGTCATCAACTTGAAAAGGGTCTCGGAGTTATTCGAGGAAAAGGTGCTGAAGGAGACTGGACGAGAGGCTGGTAACTGGGTGAGCGTTGATCAGGCCGTCTGGTTCCTGAAGGAAGTCGTGGGAATGGAGAATGCTAAGATGTCGTGGAAATTCTTCATTCCGGCGATCAAGGCTCTCCCGGTAGGGCAAGTCGAGGTAATGCTGATGATCATGTATGACAAGGCTGGCCTCCTCAAGGAACACACCAGGTTGGTGGCCGTTAGGTTCACGCGGATCGGACGGGATATGAGCTTCCCCTGGTGGGTCTCTGATGTATGAGATGCACTGGGGGGAGCTTCCTATGGTGGGGTACATCGTGATGAAGTTTCAAGGACTTCAGGAAGGCGGTCCAACTCCAAAAGATGAGGCGGAATGGAAAGGCCATGATCGAGATATTGATCACAAGGCCTGACGAGTACAACTCGATAGGAGATGGGAGACCGGATGAGGGCCTGGTTCCAATTATGGAGACTATGCGGCCCGATGCTGAGGTATCGCCTTCGTGGTACGTTAGGGGCAGGCTGCGAAACTACTCAGGTAGATACGTAGTGGTCATGGTGGATCTTCGGGTACATTGGTCGCTGATTGGACCCGTGTTTCTGACGAGGAGGAAGACTCTTGCCGTTCATCCAGATGGGTGCGTGGAAGGCCGCGTGCATGTTCGATGATTACACGATAGTGTATCATCGCGTTTGGGACTATGGTGATTTTACTCCCGTTAGGGGGACTCACATGAGGATGTTAGGTTGAATGTGACCAGTACCTTCTGTTTGAGGTGCGCGGAGATCACGCCATCTGGGATGCACTTGTGCCCTGGATGTGCACTCCCGGTCTTCTACCCGAATTTCATCCAACGCGGACGAGGAGGACTTCGCGAAGAGGATCGCTTCGAAGTCGTCATACGTCTCCCCCATTGGGCCGCATGCGCTGGGTTTGCACGGAAGTACTCAGTCACCGACTCAAATCTATCGACTTGGTTGGTTTTGATCAGGTGCTTCGCCACCCACTTTTCAACGAAAGCGTCCGATGCCGAGATGCCCCACACGTAGGAGAACTGAAAGAGCACCTTCGCCAGCTCATCCCACGCCACGTCGACCCCACCCTTATCTTCCCCAAGATAGGGAGGCAACCGGATGCCGCTCTGCACCGTCAACCTCAGGTCGGATGCCATTGAGTAGGAAATCAAGTTCCTCTTGATGACCCCGACCACATCGATCGGTGCTGCTGCGGGTCACCTGACTCCAATGTATCCAACCCATAGGAAGGATGCAGATATCCTGGCTAGTCATCGATGATGGCGGATCTCAGGAACTACATGGTCTCGTCGACGGGGTACGACGAAAAGAGAAGGTTGAGGGAGGCGGTAGCCAAAGTGCAGAAGGCAATCAGTGCTGGGCAGTCAGAGCCTCCTGCCCCTTTCCGTGACCCATTCGTCTACGTTAGTGACGATAGGGTGAGAACGGTTCTTCATGGTCAACAACCGGAGCCATTGGATGTGAACATTGACGAGCTCCAGTCGGTGCATCATGCTGCACTGGTCCAAAGCAGGAGCCGGTCATCAAGGGCAGAAAAGGAAACGGGAAGAAGGGTGAAAAGGGTGGTAAGGGCGATAGTCCTTCCGATTCGCGACCAAAATCAGGTGAGGTATCGGGAAAAGGATCTGGCAAGGGCGATAGCCCCGCCGTTCCAAAAGCAAAGGCCAAGGCTGATGCTGGACCGACTCCAATGGAAGTTGATCCACCTGAGGTTCAACCGAAGAAATCTTGGGTCGCGATAGCGGTTGAAGGAGCCCGGCCAAGTGCAAAGGCAAAGAGGACTCCAGTCCCAAAGGCCGAGCCGAAGGTCCTTTTTTCTTTTCGGAAGGTTGCCCTCCCCGTCCAAAGTTAAGCGGCAACCGTTTGTCCCAACGGTACACACACACACAGTTTTTCGTGGGGGGGGCGGACACCACGGCGGTACCCTCCTATCACCACGTCCACGGTCAGAGACGAAGCACGTGTTTTGGGCCTCCGTGGAGTGCGGCCTGGTCCTGCCCAGCATCAGCGCCTGGGAAGTGGTGGGCAAGGAGAAGTTCAAGACCACCGGGGGCTACATGTGCAGGTTCTGCAAGGGCTTCTGGAGGGCGAGCCGCGGGGGAACCAGGCTGCTCCAGATCACGGGGTGGCACAAGGACAAGGCCACATGCCTGCAGCTGGTGATGGACGAGCCCCCAGAGCAGCTATATAATCAGTGGATCCGGGACAGGATGGAGTTCTACAAGCGGGTGGAGCCGACGGAGCCTCCCAGGGACGAGCGGCTAGTCCTTGGCGATGCGAGCACCCCGCGCATGCGCTTCAGCTCCTCGAATGGCCTGGGGGATGTCTCCACTGCCTTGTGGTCGGTCATCTTGAGCAACCCGGAGAAGTCAGGGCTGGCGGCCATCCACTCGGTGGCTAAGGAGGCGATCTTGAAGGGTGAGAGCCGCTGGGTCGTGTCTCACAGCCTTTTTGGATGGGGAGTCGTGAGATCTCTTCCCACCGGGACTTGGGTGCCTCTGGCCCCGTCTCGGGTGGGGGGAGGAGCAAGGGTGTCCCTGTTGGGTTCTTCTTTCACCTGGGTTTCCCCCCCTGTTCAACGCGTCACGACTGCCGGTTTGCCTCGATCTGGAGGCTGCACGCTTTGGCTGCCCCAAGGACGGGCCATATCGGCCACAGTTTGGAGAAAGTGGCTGCGGCTGACTCTGGGTTCCCTGAGGTCCCCTTGGGGGTTTTGGGGAATCCCCCGCCGGGTTGGTCTTCCCCCCTCCGTGGTCCTTTTTGGGGATTTCCGGGGGTTGACTTTTGGGTCCTGTTGGGCTGCATGTGGCCTGCCTGCCCCATTTGCACTCGGCATCCTGTGGGGTTGGAACGTGCGTGCAGTGTGCCGCGGTTGGGTCCCGGCCGTTCAATAGGAGGCTCGAACCCCCCATTTTCATCATGGCTAGGGTCTCTGCAAAGTTTCTTTTGCGCCCGCCTTACACTCGTCTTAAGGGTCCTGTGGGACACGTTGGCGGATGAGTCCTTCTCCCCGAGACAGACGGACGGGGAGCTGCTGGTTCTGATGTGCCTGCGCCATGGCACGGCAGAGGAAGGGAGGCAGCTGGGCGGGGAGCCGGCCATCCGCTTCGCTCAGATCCTGGAACTCTCGGGCATTCCGGTGGGCCAAGATGACCAAGTGGTACCAACGGACTACTTCAACGGCCTGGTGGCGTCGGCGGCGGGCTTCCCCAGCCTTTGTCCGCGGCGGACCTGGCCGACCTTTGGGATAGCCTATGGTTCCTCCTCATGGCGGCTACGGATGGCAAGCCAAGCGAGAATTTTTCCCCGCTGGAGAATGAATGGGACCGCCAGGACCAACTGAGGTGGTTCTCGCGAGATGACCCGCCCCCACTCCAACAGCCGGAGCTTCTGAAGTGGAGGCACTGGCGGCCCGGGAAGATCAGGGAAATGGAGCCCACGACCCAGAGAGCGCTGGAACTCCATATGCGCGGGAAATGGGCGGAACGGCTCCTTGCCCACTTCGCCCCCTTTGCGGAGCACATTGCATACATGCAGGACATCCTGGGGGAGGACTTCCGCAAGGAGGCATTGGACCTCTTGGGGGACAGCAGGTTCCGGACGCTCAGGCAACATTGCCTGGTCTACGAGAGTCTCCGCAAGAGAGGCTTCACCGTCATTCCATGGCAGGAACGACATGTCCGCTCTCTCCTCAACCAGCTCGCCGATGAGGAGGTCACCCCGTGTAAGTTGCGGCAGGTGTGGAACACCCTCAAGTGGTTCTCAAAGACCTTCGGATTGCTGAAGATAGATGAGCTCCATCGCCTCAAGTCCAAGAAGAGCTCATTGGAAGAGGCGCTCACGGACACGGTCACCAGGCCACAGCGTAAGGCGGTGGTTCCCAGCAAAGAGGTCATTTGGGCTCTGGAGGACGGCTACGATTGCCTGGGTGCCACCGGCCCCGGCACACAGGAGGCCCCGGGAAAGAGCAGACACGTCATCCTGGGTTTCGCCCGGTTCCAGGTTGGTTGCAGCGCTCGCTTCAATGACCTCCCGCACGTTCACCCCAAGGACCTTATCCACACCAGCAACACTGTGGAGCTGAAGGCCTGGCAGACCAAGACGGTCTCTGCAGCACGAATCAACCGCAACCCGGTCCCTTGATTGCTCCGAAGTACAGCTTCACGGGAATCCCCTGGTGGACTACCTGGGTGGCCTCGGTAAGGCGGTTGGTATCCAAAGAGGCATTCCGGGACATGGATTACTTGCTCCCGACGGTGAGCAAAGACTTTGCAGGGCTGATCCCGCAGCCTTCCACACCGGAAAGGGCTCTGAGATGGCTCAAGGATGCTATTCTCCGTCGGGGTGTCACCCCGGGTTGGTGAAGCCACTGTCGTGGCACTCGTTCCGGGTGTTCATCCCGGACTGCGCCTTCCAGATGGGGATCCCCCGGGAGCGCCGCATGTACCTTGGCAACTGGCTCACGGAGAGCACGGCAGATGTCTACGTGCGGGAGAAGCGCAACGTGGTTGTGGAGATCTGGGGCCAGGTAGCGCAGAAGGTCCCCAACCTGAACCTCGGGCCAGGCAGGGAACGCAGGGAGGACTTGAATCACCCGGACTGGGCGGACCCGCTCCCGCCGCCAGCAGTGGACATCACGGACGCAGGACCGGAGGGCCGCGAGGACCAAACTGAAAGGGAAGGGGAGGCATCCCCTTCGGTACCCTCAGGGAGCGCGCCATCGACTCGCTCATGGTCAGTGGTGGAACACGGACCCGAGGACACACCAGTGAAGGCTAAGGACCTGTTTCCCGCCACACCGGACCTCCCCCTTCGGGTGGTGGCGGCGGTCAAACGCACAGGCAACGCCGGCCAGTCCAGAATCCACCTGCTGAATGTCGAAGGCACGGCTGTGGGGTGTGGTTGGCGACCGGCGGCTTCTAAGGTCCAGGAGCTCTCGGTGCTGGACTACATGACGGAGCAGGAGGCCTATGGCAAGTGCGAACGTTGCTTCAAGAGGCATGGCTTCCCGGCGGACTGGGCACTGGAACCTGCAGAGGTCCCCACGCTGCAGGAGGACTCGGACTCCTCGACGGACTCGGGCTCTGAAACGGATGACTCGGTGGACACCCAGTCGGAGACCGAGGTGGTGGCCCTACCGTTGGCAGCCTAGGTGCCCCCGGCCCTGGCGACCAAGGGGATGGGAGGCCCGGAGTGGGGCTCTGGCCAGGGCCCTCAGCAGACTGGCATCCTTCGGAAACGGCGGGTGTGCCAGACTGTCCTTCGGAAATGGCGCTATCAGTCTGCACACCCGTTCTTCAGTTTTTGAGATTGTGAGTTGGGTGGCCCATGGGGCCCACCCAGCCTTTGTCATCTGACAGGGGAAGATGAGTCCCTGGCACCAACACACTGCTCGGATAAAAGAGTTATCGCGTGCTTGTGTGTGGTGCCGTTTGGTTAGCTTGCATACACTTTGTTAATGTTGAAACGCATGTGGAAACATGAACTGTGTTGGCAATGCTTGACCATAATGGCGCATGCCATTTTGGCTCAAGCTTTGCCCTGGGTTCTTTGAACCCAATTTGTGTGAAAAACCCACCCACCCACACCAAGGTCAGAGGTCATGGCGGCCAAACCACCGGAGGAGGTCCCAGTGGAGTTCAAGGAGGACGTGGCAAAGTTGCACAAGCCACTGGCGGCCATCCTGGTGGGGAAGGAGATCCCCTGGGCCACCCAGGCGGCTCTGGGCGCATCGGGATACGTCACGGTGGAAGACCTGGCGGATCGCTGGGACACCCCGGCGGCGGCTAGGGAGAATGGTCCCCGGGACCTGGGATTCCGGGATGGGGAGAACGGGCTTCACGGCGATGCGCCTCCTTCAGGCAGTCCGGGTGGCAGCCAGCTTGATCCGGGGGGGCAACCAAGGTGATCACCCGGCGGGCCAGGCGGGCCCGACAAAGGCGCCCTTGGAGGTCCTGTGTGACAGGCGCCAGCTGGAGGATGCTTACGTGGCCACGCATGGGACCCCGAAGCCGAGGTTGGAGTTCCAAGGGAGTGATGGCTACCTCAAGAAGCAGTGGCGCATGATTGCCAAGGGTGAGCTGGGCTACATCCCGGCAAAACACATCGTGAGCGCGCTCCCGGAAGAAGGGGAACGCCCCTCATCCACCCACAAGAAGATCACGGTGGACGGCTGGGACAGGGAGGATGAAGAAGAGGTGAGGAGCCACCCTACATCCCGGCGCCAGCTGGAACGTTTGCACCTAACCTTCAGGACGACGCTCCTGATGTGCACGGCAGCACTGCCACAGTTTGGCAACCTGAAGGTCACCAAGGAGGAGCTGGATGATTGGTATGCCTGGTTCTATGGGGAAGACATCGCCGGCAGGAAGCCTTCCCCGAGCGACACCACCTTGCTGTTTGCAGAGCGCAATGCATGGCGCAAGATCCACGAGATGGTGCACCAGGGTACCACTCTCTCCGATGCCCTCAAGAATATCAGGGGCGACTTCCTCTTCTGGCAACGGGAGGTCTATGAGCACCTCAACAGGGCGCCGGAGAAGGGGAAGAGCAAGGGCAAGGCACCCAAGGTGTGGCAGACTCAGTGGGAGAAGCCCAAGAAGGGGGGGAAAGGCTCCTGGCCCTCGGGGCCGACCCGGTCCAAACCGAAGGGCAAGGGCGGCAAGGGGAAGTCCCCCAACACCCCCTCGGTTCCATGGCCGGACCACTGGGCTTTCAAGAATCCCAAAGGGGTGGCGTACTGCAGAGATCATCACCTCCACAACAAGTGTTCGGGATCTTGCGGCCGATCCCACAACTGCCCGGTCAGGAAGGATGGGTATCGAAGCATGTGCCACAGGCATGCCCTCACCGCCATAGGCCCCGTGGCTTCCCGGTCTCAGTTGGGACCACAGGCCACCAGTGCGAGAGTGCACACAGAGGGGGAGAGCCAACCCCACCAGAGCCACAGCGGAAGGCAGACAGAGCGGGGGAGGCCAGGACGGCCTCAGATGGGAGGGGACTTCTCCAGGGTGCCACCGGCCCCGGAAGCCCCTCCACCGAGGAAGAGGAGCGGTCCCAGCCAGGGCACTCCAGAAGGGCGGAAGCATCCCTTTCCCCCGCACCCACCGAGACAGTGGGAAGACCCCCCAGAGAGACCCAGAGGTGAGGATCCGCCCGGCAAGGGGCGTTCCAAGGGCGGGAAGAACCGCCAGGGCAAGCAGCAAGCCCAGGGACAGATGACGGGAGGGTCAGACAAAGGACACACGGAATCCCTAGGGGGGGCAAGCCCCACCTTCCCATGGATGCAGGACATCCCGGAAAGACTGAGGCTCAGACTGAGGTGGACGCAAAGCCGTCCCTCATCCTGCTGTACGCTGGGAAGGATGATGCGGGGGCCCTGGATGCTTACCTCCATGCCTACAACCCGGCCTTCTCGGAGTACATTTGGGCGGTGGACATCAGGCGAAAGGGTGGAGACCTTGGACAGGACATGCTGGGCGAGGAGCCGTACTCTACGATGTGCTCCATGGCCATGGCGGGCAAGGTCGCCTTGGTGGGGGGCGGCCCCAACTGCAGGACGTGGAGCATCCTCAGATGGTTCCCCAAACCGGGGGGCCCGCCGCCGGTGAGGGGCAGAGCAGAGCAGAATCTGTGGGGCTTAGAGGACCTGGAGCCCCGGGTTATGGAGGACACGGACAATGACAGCGTGCTCATGCTCCGTCAGATGTACCTGACCTCGCTGGCCTACAAGGGGCTAGGTCAGCTAACGGTCCCGCAGGTGGGCTCCTCCTTCTTGGAGCACCCGATGGACCCAATGGAGTGCAGCAAGAGCCCGAGCGCAGCGAGGTGCTCATCGATCTGGGTCACACGGGCCTACATTCAATGGGCGAGCGCACTCCACCACTCCCTCATCAAGTTTGACGAGTGCCGCCTGGGCCAGGTGGTTGTGAAGTCCACGACATTGTCAACGGACCTTCCCCTTCACCATTGGCATGATCTGCGTTGCAACCACGGGGCTCACCCCAGGGGGGAAAAGCTCAACTCCAGTGACCTCAGCCGGTACCCAGAGCAGATGATGCAGGGTCTCGCAGCGGCCATCCTTTGCCGAGCGGGACCCGTCCTGGAGGCACTGAGGCCGGGGGGCACGGCGCCCCAGGCGAACCCAACGACCCCCCCGAGGCGGCAGAGGGAACCTTCTCCCAGCACGCCGGGGGACAACAAGCGCCAGTCCCGGAGGCTGAAGGCTGGCCAACAAGCGTTGGCAGGACTAACCTTGGGTTCACTTCCGGTCTCGGCCTCGGACAATCCGGAGGTCCGGACACCGACACAGAGGACGGGCGAGACGGACGAACGGGGGGGGGAAACTCTTTCCCCTGAGCCATGGGCACACCATGGCATGGAGATCTCGGATCGGCCCACCATCCTGCCGATCACGCACGACCCCAATCTCTCCGACAAGGTCATGTACCTCCAGATGGCCTTCAAACAGCGCCCCCTAAGGGACGGAGGAGGAAAGCCCTCATTGGGACCCGGCCACTGTCCAAAGCAGCAGCGATGGGGGCCAAGATCTGTGTCCTCACTTCGCCATGGGGACAAGCTCCAGGAGTCGCTCTCGTTGGGGGATGGGTCACATCCCTTCCCGGAGGACCTGCTGGAGGATATAAAAAAAAAATTCTGGCGCCGGGGGCAGGCCGACCAGCTAGCTGACGGCCAACCCTTCTTCCTGGACATCTTGCACAGCGTGGCGCTGAACATTCAGGACCCCGACCACCAGTTTCCCCGGAATCTGGAGCAAGGGGTCCCACTCAGGGTCACGGACCCACCCCTGACCTCGCCGGGCATCTGGCCACTCAAGAAGGAGCTGAAAGGGGAGGAGCCGGAGTTCCAGGAACAACGGGCAGGGGTAACTACCCCTCGGCGGATCACTTCAGCGAGCTCATCCGGGCACATTTCTGGAGGAGGTCCCCATGGGCATGGTGGAGGGCCCCTTCAGTAAGGTGGAGGCAGCGTCGCGCTGTGGCTGCGAAATCGAGGACCTTTGTCCCGGCCCCCTAGCGGGCATCGACGAGGGGGACAAGATCCGCACGATCTACGATGGCTCGGTGGGAGGGGCCAATGACACCATCAGGAACCAGACGGTGGAAAGGACAACGGCTCCGACAGTGCTGGATGGGGTCCAAGCTCTTCATTGGCTACATGCGGCAGCTGTGGAGGGAATCCCTCTCAGGGTGCCCCTGGCCCCGAGAGGGGGGTCGTCAAACCTCCACCTGGGGGCTGGCTATGGCCGGAGCCGGGCACCAGGTGGGTGCTGCTCAAGGCGGACGTCACCAAGGCCCACCGGAGAGTGAAGGTCCTCAGGAAGGACTGGCGGTTCCAGGTGGCCTCACTGGGGGAAGAATGGTGGGTGAACAAGGTAGGCACATATGGCATGGCCAGTGCCCAATCCTACTGGGGACGCCTGGCAGCCCTTCTACTCAGGGTCCTCTACGCACTTTTCCCTCAAGTGGATTGGAACTTCGTCTTTGTCGATGACTTCCTGTGGCTGCTTCGAAGCGAGGGGGCAGTAAACTTGGCGGTGGCGCTGCTGGCAACACTCCTGGCCTTGGGCACCCCGCTTAGCTGGAAGAAGACGCATTTGGCGGAGGTTAACACGTGGCTGGGTTTCGTGGTCCACCCGAACATCCCGCAGGTTCTCATGGCAGCCAACAAACACATCCTGGTTATGGAGGTTTTGCAGACCATGGTGGAAGGGCAGGCGATGCACTCAAAGGACATCGAGAAGGCCCTGGGTCGCATCCAATGGGCGACGGCTGCATGTCCGCTGGCGAAGTCGATGCTCCAGCCACTTTGGGCCTGGAAGATGGCCACCACCACGGTGGGGAAACCCCCCAAGGTGGTCAGGATGCTGGCGTTCATGCTGCGGTTCCTCTTCAACACGCCTTTCGTCCAGTACTCCCCTTACTTGCCGAAGTCCTCTTGGTGGGGTTGCAGCGATGCTAGCGCCTCGGACGAAGGACTGGCATTTGTGGGAGGTTGGTGCTCCAACAAAGTGGAGCCGGAAAAGAAGGAGGTGTACTGGTTCCACGAGCAGATCCACGTGGAGGAGTACCCTTGGGCTTCAAGAATGGGGATCCCAAGCGGAGGATTGCGGCTCTGGAGATGCTGGGCACGCTCTTCCTCTGTAACATGATCCTCACGCACCAAGGCCCTCTGTCCTCCCGGGTCCGACTCCCGGTGGGCAGTGACAATCAGGGCAACGTCATGGCGATGCTCAACCTTGGATCCAAGAAGCCCTACACGGCGGCGATCCTGATGGAGCTGGTCTTCCTGCTCCACACCCATGGCTGCTCGCTGGCGGCCAACCACGTGCCCCGTGAATTCAATCAATGGGCTGATGAGCTGACGCACCCAGATTTCTCTGGGTTCGACCCTTTGCAAAGGGTCCCCAAGCAGGAACTCTGCGAGGAGTTCGTTTTTCTCCCGCGTCTCCTGAATGGAGATGCATTTGATCTTAGCGTGGGCCCACCCATGCTCCCGTGACCGGAGCCGGTGGGCGACTCACTTCCCCTGGTGGCAGACCCCCCTGTGGCCTGGGTGCCACGGGCCCCGGCTCAGGGGCGGGCGCTATCAGTCTGCACACCCGTTCTTCAGTTTTTGAGATTGTGAGTTGGGTGGCCCATGGGGCCCACCCAGCCTTTGTCATCTGACAGGGGAAGATGAGTCCCTGGCACCAACACACTGCTCGGATAAAAGAGTTATCGCGTGCTTGTGTGTGGTGCCGTTTGGTTAGCTTGCATACACAGCGTGTTATAGAATTGCAGCCTAAATCATAGAAAGCTCTTCTTCATAGAGTTGCAACCTAAATCAGAGAAACTGTGTTTAAGAAAACTGCAACCTCAATGACAGAAAAGGTATTATAGCGCTGCAACCTGAATCATAAAAGAAGGTTTTTAAAATGTTCTTCACAGAGCTGCAACCTGAATCATAGAAACCTAAATCATAGAAATTGTCAGGTTGTTCAACAAAGAACTGCAATCTAATGTTAGAAGTTGGCTTATGCGGTTGCAACCTAAATCGTAGCAAGTTCTTGGTCCTAAGTCAGAGAAAGTGTTGCATTGATCTGCAACCTCAATCATAGAAAGGCTGCAGCCTAAATCGTAAAAAGTGTTCGGTAGAACTGCAACCTAAATATTAGATATTGACGACAGAATTGCAAGCTAAATCATAGAAAGCTTTTCATAGAGTTGCGACACCTGAATCATAGAAAGAACTGCAACCTAAATCGCAGAAATTGCTTTATAGAACTGCAACCTAAATCATAGAAAGTGCGACATAAATAATAGAAACTCCTTTACATAACTGCAACTTAAACCGCAGAAAGTTCTTCAAAGAACTGCAACCTAAATCACAGAAAGTTCTTCGAAGAACTGCAGCCTAAATCATAGAACGTTCTTCATAAAGCTGCAACCTGAAACATAGAAAGTTCTTCATGGAATTGAAACCTAAATCATAGAAAGTTCTTTATAGAACTTCAACCTGAACCATAGAAAGTGTTGTGTAGAACTGCAACTTAAATCATGGAATGCCTTGTATAGAGCTGAAACCTAAATGGTAGAAAATACTCTAATTAAAACTTCTTCAAAACCTAGCTGACGTGTAGAGGCTAGGTTTTGGCTGGCCCGGTACCTACGCTAGGTTTTTTTAGGTATTTAAAGGGCTCCTTTTAAAAAAACCAGCCTAGGAACCCGGTCTCGAAATATCAGTTCTCCAGCTAGGTTCTGCAGGAACAGAAGGCGTAAACAACAACAGGGTGCCTCAGACTATTTTTCCGTATTTTTGGGTACGCTCTCCACACTTTCTGTCTCCAGCTACTGCGAGACCACATGGTGGTGAAACAGAGAGCATTTGCAGCCCCGATTTTGGGGTCAGCAAAACATGCGTGTGACACTGCGCCCATCCTGCCAGAGCGGGCGTCGGAATATATTCTGCCTTCATCTTTTCTCGGCAATGGCTGAAGCTGAAGGCGAAACGTGTGCTGCGCGAGAGGTGGTGCTGGCGGAAGTTTGGACTTACCAGCGTTACGAGAAGAGAGAGAGAGAGGCGTGCCTTGAAACGGCAAACGCAAGAGAAGTCCAAAGCCATAAAGAGGGAGGGCCATGATTGCAGCGCTTTTCTGGTCCAGGTTTGACAGCCTTTTCTTCTTGCGGGCGTATGCTGACTGTTTTGGGATGAGCGTCTGTTAGGCTGCCCATGTGTTTCGTTGTCGCTTGAACCGGCGCGAGCCATTTCAGCAATTCTGGCCCCACTTCAACGCTCGAGGTGGAGAGCCATGCATTTTCTTATTGCTTTCCCATGTCCAGTTTTCCTTGAGCCTTTCGGACTGTGTCACATTCTCAGCACTGAAGCTTAATGCTTGCGGGGTGGGCCGTCAATACTCTCAGCATTTTCTGCTTCCAATCGCGCAAGCTCCTGCGAATCATCTGCACTGATGGTCTGACAAACAATGCAAAGCATCTACTTCCTGAGACAGAACAAAAAGGCAAATCATTTGCTTTCGGAGCAACTTCAACAGATTCAAAATTTTGAGAAAACACCGGAATTTAGTCTAGGTGTGGATCATGGGAGCGGGGATGACCACATGTATATATATTGATGTATTGTACGTATATGTAATGTAGTGAAATGTATGCAATGTGTGCAGTGTAATGTAATGCACCGTAGTGCAATGTAATGTAAGGAAATGTAATGCAATGTATTGTTATGCATGTGTGGATGAACGAAACGTAATGTAATGTAATGTAACGTAACGTAATGTAATGTAATGTGATGAAATAGAATGAACTGAAATGACATGTAATGCATGTATGTATGTAGGAAGGTATGTATGTATGGACGCATGCATCTATGTACGTATCTTTGCAATGTAATGTAATATCATGTGCTGCAATGTAATGTCTGTGTGTAATGTATGTATGTATGTATGTATGTAATGTGAAGCAAATGTGATGTATGTATGAACGTGTATGTGTATGTGTATGTGTATGTGTATGTGTATGTGCATGTGTATGTGTATGTGCATGTGCATGTACATGTGTATGTGTATGTGTCTGTGTATGTGTATGGGTATGTATGCACCCAATATTTGTAGTGTAAGCGTGCACGTGTATGCATGCATGTATGTACGTACGTATGTATGTATGTATCTACGTGTGCAATGTATGTAATGTATGCAATGTGTGTAACACATGTAATGTGATGTCATGTGATGTCATGTAATGTCATGTAATGTATGCAGTGTATGTAATGTACGGAATGTACGTATGTATGTATTCATGCATGCGTGTATGTATGTTGGTATGTAGTGCAATGCAGTGCAACGCAAGGTAATGTATTGTAAGGTAATGTAATGTAAGGTAATGTAATGTAATGTGTGTAATGTAATGTGTGTAATGGAAGTAATGTGTGTAATGTGTGCAATGTTAATGAAATATATGTAACTTGAGTAATATATGACACGTGTGTCATGTATGTCATGTATGTAATGTACGTAATGCATGTAATGTATGTAATGTATGTGCTGCACGAATGCGTGTGTTGTATGTAGTGCATGTAAGGACGTAATGTGTCTATGTCTTCACGCATCCATGTATGTGTGCAGTAATGTCATGTCGTGTTGTGTAATGTTGTTAATGTATGTAATGTGTGTATGTGTGTAATGTATGTAAATGTGTGTATGTGTGTAATGTAAGTTGTGCGAGTCATGCACGTAGTGTGTGTGTGTGTGTGATAAGCAATGTATGTATGTATATGAACGCATGTCATGTAATGTAAAGTAATGTGAACGAATGCTTGTAACTCAATGTAATCGATTGGATAAGTCTCTTTTTTACAGTCTTGTATGTATGTTCGCATGTATGTATGTATGCAGGAATCTTCGTACGCCATGTATGTATGTGTATATGTGCGTACTTATGTATGTACGTAAAGTGTGTATGTATTTATGCATGCATGTATGTATGTAAGTATGTAATGCAACGCAATGCAATGCAAGACAATGTAATGTAATGTAGTGTAATGTATTACAATGTAATGTAATGTAATGTAGTGTAGCGTAATGTATGCAATGTATGTAATGTGTGTAATTTGCAGTGTAATGTAACCTAATGCAACGTATTTCATGCAATGTAATGTAATTTAATGTAATGTAGTGTAATGTAATGTAGTGTAGTGTAGTGTAAAGTATATAATGTAATGCAACCTAATGTAATGTAGTGTAGTGTGTAATTTGTATTGTATTGTAATGCAATGTAGTATAGTATACTGTAAGAAAATAGAATGTAATGTACTGTAATGTTGCGTATGTAATGTAATGTAATGTCATGTAGTGCCTGTATAAATATATGCATACATATATGTACATGTAAATATCGGCTCCTGCGTCGGCCTTCGGCAGGTGAGGAGGCGCGGGCGAAGCGGCGCCGGGCAAAGCAGGGCACGGAACTCGTGAAATGCCGTGCCGAACCGCCGGGGGCACAGTGAGAGGCATGAACCGGACCTCCGGTGCTGCAGTTCAGGAACTTGTCTCGGAAATGGCCACAGCTCTAAGAACCTCTTGGAGGCTTTGACGAATCTTTCCTGGGTGGGGCTTTGGGTTTTCTGGTTTCAACCGGAAGCTACTCCCCCCGAAACTTCTTGAAAAGAAGTCCTGTCCAAGGAGAGTCCGTTTCAAAAGTTGGGGACATGTTTTTTTGGGCTTCCATGTTGATTTGCAGGAGAGTAAGCAGAAGCATTCCGAAAACCCCAGTTGTGGTGAGCCCAGCCAGCTCCCTTTCATTCGCCGAGAACACCCGTCCGCATACCATACCCACGTGTTATCTCCCAAGGATGGCGCTTTCCAGCGGGAGTGTCAGGAACGATCCAAGCAATCAAGCAACCCTTAGTCGGTGGTTTGGATTGGTGGTTTGAGGATTTGAACCCCTGGTTCTGGTAGAAGGTACCCACTCATCTCTAAATTGATCTTTTATAAAAATAGAGGCTGAAGGAAAGGTAGTAAGTCATTTTTTGTAGAACCCAGCGGAGCTGGGCCTCCTTTTGCCTCCCATCGGCATGGCAAGTAAAGGTTTCTGTTGTTGGCGGTTTGGGGAAAGAGCGTGTTTCGGCGCACTGAACTTGGAGGAACTCGGATCTTATGCCGGTGATGCTGGGGAAGATCCAAAGAGACCCTGGGAACCACCAACCAGCGAAATGCAAATGCGAATGGCCGTCAATGTGTGTTGCCTGCCTGTGGCAAGAAATCCAGGGAACAGATCTTGTCAGTCTCGCATATTTTTCTTGTCTTGGTTGGTTTACTTGTTCGTTGCATGAGCTGTCAGTGCCCGTGGCAAGCACCTTGCAATGGAAACGAGCGCTGAGCATGCCCCTCCACCTCTTTGCCCAATCGCTCGAGGCTGCATGAACCAGAGGGGTGCGCGGAGGAGGCTGGGTGATATTTTTCTACATTTTGCATCCTCAAACGATGTTGCTTGAGGGCCCACCACTCAGATGGATGGATTGATATCTTAGGCGGTGGTTCCCTATGCTTTAATAGCAGAACAACCAAAGTTGCAAACTGATGCAAGCTGCACATTGCTGGTTGAGTGGAAGATTGAAGACCGTCGAGACATTTAGCATGCACACTTGACTGGGCGTACTTCTGTGATAGGTGTTTGGACTCAGCAAAACAGACAGTTGTCTTGCTGGTTTGGTTGGGTGTTCGGTTTGGTTTTGTTTGGTTTGGTTTGGCAGGCTGGTTGGTTGGTTGGTCGGTTGGTTGGTTTGGTTTGGTTTGGTTTGGTTTGGTCTGGTTTGGTTTGGTTTGGCTGGCTGGCTGGCCGGCTGGATGGTTGGTTGGTTGTTTGGTTGCCGGATCGTATGGTTGAGATGCACGTACATTTACAGAAAGTGTTTTTTCCCCATGGTATTTATTGACCACTCAACCAGAGGCCGATTCCTCCAGGATTATTCGTAGAAGACCACATCGCAAGTCGACGCCCGAAAAACCCTGGGCCAGGCGGAGGATTGCAGCGACGCGTCGGATGACGAGGCATTTTCGGAGTACGCCCTGGGCCAAGTGGACAAATGGATCCAGGGCACCGTTCGCCAAGTAGCCAGGCGACTCTCAGAGCCCCCCTAGGGCCCCTAGTGCTGCTCCAGCCAAGTTGAAGCAGCCGTTTCCATGTGAGCAGCGATGGCTTCGCATCTGTTCGGAGCGGAGAAGCTTGACCGCATTGATGCAAGCTGCTCATCCGACCCTTGGCCAGGGTCTTAATCTTTACGGCTGCCCGAAGGGTGGCTTTAATGTAGGACACCAAGGTTTTTTTGACTTGGCATTTGCGGCCCAAGTTACGGATAAATATCCCACATGTATGCGTGAAAACCGCTGCAGCTGCACAGGCACTATTTCCGTCTCACCGGGTGTTTTGTGGCGCCCGCTAACCTTCCGCACGCTTCTCGCCAGGGTAGAAAGCAAAGTGCGCAGACTTGGATGACTGCAAGCGAAAAAGAGTGACTTGCGCAAGCGCTCAGGTGTTCGAGGATCTCCAAGGATTCTGCTGGATGTATCATGATTGAAACCTGGGGTAATGATTGCAGTTGCTGATGACATCAACCGAGAACACAGAAAGGTGTGCGAAGAGATGGGGAAAAGAATGGCGTGAATTCACTTCACTTCTGGATGAGATGACAAAGGGCGATGACAACACGGCGAGCGGTGGAACTCTTGGGATTTCGTTCCCAAAGCTAATTCCAGTTGACCGTGACCAGAGACTCACTCACTCGACTGTGATTCATTCTTTTTGTTTAGCGCTTTTCCAGTATGCAAATATAATTTGCGTGTCTTTTTTTTGGGGACCCTGCATAATGGTGGTTTTCCTTTTGGTTTCCCTTGAAAGCACCACAACAGGAGTACCCTCAAAAAAGGCACCCCCCCTTCCTCTTGGTCTCGACTGAGGGGCCACGACCAGCCTTCAAGACTCCCTCGAAGAGAGATGACCGTGAGCCGTCGCAACTAGCTTAGGACACACATATGCTCCCAAACAAGCATTAGGCTGTTTGATCCCCCCCTCTTCCAAGTACAGCCACCTTGTCCATCTGACGTCATGGAGGTTACTTGCCGCGTCATCTTCCTGGGAATCACGCGGGGAGGATGGAAGGTGTGGGAGACATGTTTGAAAACCGGGAATCAAACTTTCTGCAGGATGTTTCCACGTGGCATGGGCTTTGGGTGACATGGACGAGATCCAATGGTATGGGCTGTCAACGGCTCGTCAATCAGTCAGAAAGCCTTCAGGTAGCCACCAGCGCAACCACCACAACAGACACAAATACAAATGAACCACAAACACACATACACAGCGCAAACACAATCTCGACCACAAACACAGCCACAAACCCAAATTTCACAGCCACAAGCACAAGCACAACCACCGCCACAGTCAAGACCACGCACACAACTATATATATATATATATACATCACAAACACAAGCACAGCACTCAACGAATCTACACACGCAGAAGAAGAAAAAGAGGAAGAGGAAGAGGAAGAGGAAGAAGAAGAAGAAGAAGCAGAAGAAGAAGAACAAGAAGAAGCAGCAGAATCGCATGCACAGCCGCACACACGTAGTACAACCGCAGACACAAGCCACACAATATTCGCACTTCACGAAAGAGAGGAGATGTGTTCGATTCCTTTTCACCCGCAGAAACATCCGGAGATCTCATCGCAGGGCCAGCGAGTGGTGCAGCGCTCCGAGGGCGAGGCCTTGGCGGAGGAGCTGAAGATGAGCTTCTTCGAGGCGCGGCGCTTGGCGAGCGTGGCGCTAGCGAAGCTCGAGGGGGACTTGGGAGCCAAAGCCGTTGGGTGGAAAGGTTGAATACGAGGTGACGAGGTGGGCTGCATTGTGTACGGGAACTCAAGGGGTGGGACATTGCAGCCGGTGTCCTCTACATTTATAGTAGCTCAAATAGGTCCTCTACAACACTTGATGTGTGCCTGCCCTCTGCACTGGCAGTGGATCTTGGAAGTCCTGGAGGCTTGCAAGGCATGTTAGGCACGGGCGTCTATGAAGCACAGAGCCTTTCATGCTCTCTTGAACCCAAGAACAGCCAATGCACACCCAGCACAAAAGACAGCAGGATCTCGTGGCCTTTGATCCGAATATTCCGGAGAACTGCTTGAGGTTCAAGGAAGAATCCAGCGAGCATTCGGTGAACCTCTTCGCTCCAAATTGTGAGCGCTTGGGATGTCAACGCCAATGTTCCAGGCGAGCGCCAGCAGTGCAGAGCTGGTGGATGCCGTATTTCACGGCCTGGCGCGAGGCGAGCGGAGATGCTGATCAGTGCAGAGTTTTGTTCGGGGTTTGAAGTTGGTCGGTGGCAACCCTTGGTTGATGGATTGCTCAATGTGCGTGCTTGTGCTTTCATGTGCATGTGAATGTGTGAGTGTGTGTGCAAGCGGAAGGGTGCCACCAGGAGGAGTATTAGGAGCAATAGCAAGATAAAGAGGAGGAATAGGACGACTCACCGTGAAATGATAGACCAAACCTTTGGGATATTTGCTGTGAGTTTTGAGGCTGCTTTGAGCCATAACACGTGCCTGACAGCTGTTATCATTGGTTGCCTTGGAGTTTGAACTTGATCACTCAAGGCACGACACGTCTTTGTTTGTTCTTTTAACATGGTACCAGTACTTAATTTTTCTGCCGAAACAGAATCCATGAAGAGCTGACCCAACATCACTGTAGCCAAGACTGTCGGACATTTGCTGGCAAAGGCACAGCCCTCCTTTTTTGCCAAGGACCGGATGCTAATGTATTATTTGTGCCTCAAGATTGTGTTTAGGGTGTATATATTATCATATATATATATATTATCATATATACCCTTACACACAATACATACACATGCATACCAACTTGAATACACCAGGATTCCAGGTGGTGGACCTTACCAGGACTCACGAGTGCAAGGTTTGGCTCTCAGGTTTGTCCTGCGAGCCCAAAGCGGAGTCGGACGAAGAGATCGTGCTGATGGCGCCCAGGAATCGGGAGGCAAGGAATTGGAGCGATTGGAGCCTAGTGCCACATGGGTTTGTCTCCAAATGAGAAAAAGGTAACTGCCACATGTGTTGTCCCTTTGGTTCCCTTTACTGAAAGGTAACGCAGCCCCAGAAAGGGTAGCTTCACAAATTGACCACGAGCCAGTACAGCGGGCTCCGAATAGGGACTGGGGACGTGACCGGTTTCTTCCGAGCCGCAGGCCCCACACCGGAAGAAGAAGTGCTGCTGAAGCGAAGCGGCTCCAGAAGGCTGTGAAATGGGCCTATGGGCTCAACTCGGAAAGTCGTTTGAGTGTTCCAAATGAGTTTGGCTTGAAACCTGGAGTCAGATTCGGGACTCTTTCAATGCCTTACATCTGCAAAGAACATTGCAATGACAATTTGGAACACGGCTCATGGGCTTGGTGTACATAGAGAAGCACTTTGAGAAGCAAGAGAAGCAAAACAAAGAGAGCAAGACCTTCACCACACGGAAGTCTTCCTGCTTGCAACTTTAGGGCAGTCGGTGAGCTTGAGTGTTTGTCGTTGGCGCCTCAAGCTAAGGCTCGGACTCATCTTTGAGTGATGTTAAATTTGCCAGAGCTTCAGTGGCAAAGGCAACGAACAGACTTGAAAAGCGGCAGACTACTGCAGGGATCAAGGCATGCCTCATCTGAAGCTTCGGCACAATATGGGACAAGCATGGGACCACTCGAGATTTGCAGCAAAGGCAGACGCCGGTACATAGGCCGTAGGTAGCATCCAGCGAATGTTGTGACTGCAATGACCAGTTCGGCACTGAGTTGTGGACGTGCAGCGTGGTGGTTTTCGGAGAGTGAAGTTTGCCTTTAGCGGCATCACCTCCCGATTTGCCGAAGCTGGTTTTCTTGATTGAGGTTCGGAGTCTCAGCCCGTTGCTCAGCCATGCATCAACCAGAGCCGTGTGGGGGGAGGCTTCAATCCACAGAAGCACCGCAATGAACAAATCGCAGTGAAGGGGAAGCATGCTTGTCACCTTCAGTTGAGCGATGTCCATGGGCACATGTGGGTGCAAGACCCGGGCCACTGTTATGGTCGTTGGAAGACGGCAAGTGGGGGACTTACCGAACGAATGTCAGAGGGATTGACGAACTTTGCCACTGCCCGCGCAGATAGTTTTGGCACTAGTGTTTCGTACTTTGAACGTCTGTGACACTGGCTCTTCCCATGCGCGTTGTTGGGGCTCTATTTGAGTTTGGTCTCACTGTGAACCACCAACAAGATTCAGAGCGCGCGGGTGTCACTGCCGTTTTTGAGGCGTCCTCGTGCAAACAGCGCGGGAAGCGATGACAGCTTCAGCATTCCCACAGAGGTGCGACCGCTGGCCGGTGGCATAGGAGGTGAATGAAAGGTGGCTCTGAGTTGAAATATGGAACTTCAGAAGAATGGTTGGTGGACAAACCCCCATATAGCGATGCTGAAAGAACGTCGGAGACCGTCTCACAATAAGTCAGAGACGCTCCCTTGCACAAGTCTGTTGAAGAATCAAATCATGCCGAGTTCAATCAAGCCCGGCAAAGATCTGAATATCGCTTCGATTGTCATTTTTCCGAAGCGGCGGACAGCTCGGTGGAAACGTTTGAGGGCCATTTGGGTTGGGCTGACAATTGTTTTGTCCACGGCAAAGACGCGCAGCAGTTGGGCTTCGGGAGTTCGCCTTCCGCAATGATGCAATTCCGACTGCAGCTGTCCTGACAACACACTAGAACCACTTTGGGAATCAATCAAGTTGCAACATCTTCTCCCCGTCTCTCCCTCTCTCTCTCTGTGGTCACATAGGCTTCCACTCCTCAAATGTCTGAAGAACGCAAGGCGCCTTTGCTCAGCTGAACGCTCGATCCGCTTTGTTGGCCCATAGCCCTTTGTCGTCAGGCCCAGCTTTTTGGACTGGACATTCCCAACGAGTCGATCCAGGCCCTGCGCACTGGTGGCTGACGAAAGCCCACATTCGTTTGTCTGAGGGCGCAACTTGGGATTGGGCTGTGAAAGAAGAGTACAACACAACTCGAACGTCCCGTTGCTTCTACTGCAAATATCATGGAGATCCTTTCTTCAACGCTTGATTTCCTTGTCCATTACAGACGAGAGCTGGATCTGTGTGTTTGCATTGCAGGAGACCTGGAGACCTTTGATCTACAGTCACCTATGATCTATACTTTATAGTCTGTAGTTCACAGAGTGTAATCCCTACACTTTCCTGTCAGAAGTTCTTTTGCAGAGGTATTTTTCGAGAAGTTATGGCCCCAAAGCATGGTCTTACGAGAGCCTTGGCGAAATGCAAGCAATGCTGAGAATCCGTTCGTTCTACGTGCGCACTGGTCTTGGCAAACGAACATGTTTGGTATCGCAAATATCTAACATTTAGCATGCACAGTCAGCCAAATACCGAAGGGTTCCCAATTGGACCTGTGAAGCGGACAACCAAGCGCAACCTGCCAAGGTACCCGAGCCGGGGTCTTTGCACATGGCCCGGCCCAGCGGGTCGTGCCTTGGCGTGAGCGGGGCTTCCTGTTTCCCTAGTGGTTTGAAGCATCGCCAATTCGGGGCCAATGTAAAGACAGAGTTTCCTTTTTGTGGGATGTATAGGGAACTTTGTTTTGAAGGAAACCGATGGGACAACTACATTTCTTGTGTTTTTGTTGTTGTTTTGCTTTTGTTTGTTTTTTGGGGTCCTCATTTGATGCACCATGGGGCTGTGTTTAAAGACACCCAAGGGCCCTTTAGGGAGAGTTTCCTTTGGGGTGATGTTCAAAGAGGACATTTTGGGAACGTAAACTTCGGGAACCTTGCCTCTGAGTCGGATCTGTTGCAGAGCTCTTCCAACTCAGTCGTGAGCTCTTCGGGGCATGTCACTGGCAGCCGTTGTGGGCCAGTGAGTAGATCTGTAATGTAAGCTTGTTTACCCGCCTATTGTTTCTTAACGTGGTAGACCCCCCGAATGGTTGGTTTCCTGTGGTTTTCCTTGGACACCTCAATAAGGGTATCCTGAAAACGACAAGTATATTTGTGCAACATGGTTGTAAAGCGAAACCAACCTGACACGACCAGCTGCTACCACTGCAGGTTAAATCCCAGTTGAGCCAGTTACAACTGTAGTTTACCTTTTATTTTTCCTGCCTCCCCACTAAATCCCCCCAGAGGACACTTAGGGGTTTTCTGTTGACGCATACCCACCAGTGCTTGTCTCAGGACAGCCCGGCGTGCCGCGGTGCCCGTGCTGCTGGCGGACGCCGGAACGGGGCGAACTGATCCAAATCCTGCGGCCTTTGGTCGACTGTTCCAAGTGATTCAACGTTGTCCATTGTTTTCTATCATTGGAAGTCATGACTTGTCCTCTGGTCATTGGAGCACGTGGGAACAGGATTTGGGTTGAGAATTTGAAGAGTTCAATCATTGCCAGTTTCGGTCTCAAGGGCCACTCACTTGCCTCGTGCCTGGCACGTTGCCGAAAAAGCCTCCAGGGCCGGGATGACGCCCTGGCGAGGCAGCCCAGGACTGCTTGGCTTACCGGGGCACAGATCGTCTTGAGGGAGGCTTCCGCTGCGCACGGTTTTTCGTGAGTCAGGGCTGTGCCCAGCAAGGCGCAGTTTCACAAAACATGGACAAGGGGGGCTGAACCCAAGTTCTGCGAGCCGTTTTTTTCAAGTGGGTTTGAAGCCGTGCAAGCCTTTGTCAATTCGCTAGATTCACGCTAGCATTGCAAGGCTGCAATTCTAGCTGCAGTCCTAGCTTTGGAACGTCACTGCACAAATCCGCGCTAGCTGGCCCCAAGCAAGACTGACTGTCCATCTTCAACAGTCTCGGGTTGTTTCCTCTTGCATTCCATAGCTTTCAGCCTTCATGGCAAAGTACTTGTGAATGTGAGCAGCGCATCATTGGAACATAGGCGTGCTAGAAACGTCACACATACTTTGAGAACGTGGCAATAGCCGAGAAGGAATGAAGAGACGAGTTTATTGTTGTAGTGGGTCAAATTTGAGGTGAGATCAAAAGAAATACGGCCCGTTTCGGGCGTAGACGTTTTGGTTTTGTTCATCCTCCAAGTGGTTGAGTCGTGGCTTGAACTACTCTCAGCGGCCATGAGTGTATTCAACGCATCATACCCATGCTCAAAGTGGATGCTTTGGCAATGCGGGATCAGTTTCTGATGGTAAGCACAAAAGGGGATAAATGGATCATGGGCTTTTTCTATGTCCCTGTCACCAGGGTTCAACACGCATTTGGCTGCTGATTTGGCTCTGCGTTTCAGGTGCTTGGAGGCCTTGTTGACAGTTTCAGCGAGCGAACGATCCGATCGACTCAGCTTCTTGATAGGAGCCACGACGCCTTCGGTGCCTCACGCGGAGTGGCCCGGGACCTGAAGGAAATTGAGCCGAGGGCTTGCCACTTTGAAACCCTGTCAAGGCAGGGTCTGTCTTTTTTTGGGGACCCCAAAACGGTTAGTTTCCTTTTGGTTTACCTTCAAAACCACCGAAAAGGGGTACCTTCGCCCATTTTCACCTCGGGTAGACTCCCTCGTGGTTCTGAAAGATGACTCGTTGCATGCGGGGTACCTGACCAAAACACCAACTGGGGCAGGGGTGTGGGGTGGGGGGGGTGGGGGAACGCGGGCTGTTGGGTGGTCCCGACTCTCTGACCGATCCAAAGAGGCCCTTTGCGTGGGTCGTGAACCCAACTTTGGGGCTTCCGACTTCCCACAGCGCGTGGTTCTCACCGCTTCGGCGAGGTGAACCTCCCGCGGCGCTCAGAGGTGCAGCGCCGGCCCCCAAGGCCGGGCTCGGTCCCACGATGGCCCGGGAGAGTGCACCCCGGGCGGTCGAGGGGCCAAGACACAGCTACGTTTTCGGTTCTATCTGTGAAATGGGGATTTGGACCCAAGAAATGGTGCTTTTCCTGTTGGTTTCCCTTCGAACCACCGTTTAGGTGGAGTTTGAGGATGTCACTGTGGTTCCTTCGGGACAGTTCTTCTTTTGGTTGGTTTGAGATGAGACAACACCCATTTCCTCAAATGAGGCACGCCTGTATGGGAAAAGCCGCGGATGGAGTTTGTCCAGCGTGTTTCGTTTTATCATCACTGTGCTGAACTTCTCGTTGTTTGCGTTTGGCATCATCCTTTCTTTCCGTTCGCGGAACTTGTTTCGAGCAGCATGGAATCGAAGTGCGCCGATTGGGGAAAACAGGACACATGGCGCCACACTCAAACCAGGGAGCATAGGTTGTTTTGGTAGAAGGAGCCCTGGTTGACCTGGTTGTTTCGGAATCTACCACGGCCATCCATTTTCCCAAAGAGGATGTGCCATTGGAACCTCAAACGTATGCCTTTGCGATGTCTCGTTTCGGGCGCGGACCAAACGCGAAGGGTTGCAGCCAGATCAAGCTCCTGGGACAGTAGTTCTGCGATGAGGGTCCTCGCGAGAGGGCATATGTTGGTGAGTGCTCTCGAAAACGGGTGGCTGTGTGGCTTAGTTGCAGGGACTTTGCCCTCACGGGCTAATTGCAAAATGTGGCAATGGGTTCTTTTGGGCGTAGTTTCCGGTCGATATGCATCCAATTTCAGTGCTCCTTGTTTTGGCACCGCGCGTGTTCTTGTTCTTTGTTGCATTGAAGGGAGATGTTCCTTTGGTTCAATATTATCCCGGCTCATGCATAAAATCAAGTTGCACGGACTGTCCGGGCTTCACCGGCCTGGTGTCCTGGTTTCTAACCCCAAGCAGCTGTTTGCTCAAATCGGTTGCATGCCCGCGTATTGTTGCTTCACCTTTTGTCCCCCTTGCAGGAAACATAGGGGTAATTCCACAACCGGGACATGGCAGAGGCCCTATGGTTTGTCGCGCAAAGGATTGATTGGTCTTTGAGAATCACTTTAAGGTCCGCTGCTCCCAGAACCTACCAGTACCCCTCAGGCTTTGAGAAAAGTGCTACCCTCTTGACTAATGAGCCTAACTGATCCCCTGACTCTTGGCAAGTGCTACCCTCTTGAATGAGCCATGTCTAAGCTCCAGAAAGACGGGCAATTTTCGCGGCTTCGAGCGGTGAGGATGCAGCCGCCGGCGCTACAAGAGTGAGGGACCAATTCTTTAGCTGGCAGCCGGGTCTGTGTCAAACGGGGCGGGGAACCTCCAAAATGGCGGCCTTCTTTTTGGTTTCCCTTCTAGCCAACCTTAGAAGGGTACCCTCAAACATACACCTACAGCTGAAACCCGCTGGACATTCAAAGAAACCCAACGCTCCCCAGAAAAGTGACAGGCTCTGGAGATTTGGAGCAATAGACACACTCACAGATTGGGTCAAAATATCATTTGGGAACGTGGGACTCACTTTCCCAGGGGACATGATTGTACACCGATGGCGTTGGATGCTGGCCGGCTGCGTCTGACTTGAACCGGGGTCATGAATATGTACCCAGTGATGCCTCCCGCATGTTGTTGGGAGTTTCTGCTGTGCAGCAGATCGGATCGAGTCGGCTTTCCGGAACAGGATCGCCGAATAGGCAAATTGTCATACTCAATAGTTTCTGTTGCATCACAAAGGAGCTGGACCAAGTCACCCGTACATACACACTACCAACCCCGACACCAAGACCAACACCAACGTAGCAACACTCACCTCCAGCTTCCAGCTACGGCATTCTATTTCACAACAAGCCGCAAGAACCCTGACCATTGCTACGCCTGCATGGTGGCCACAATGCAGCGTCGACGGCGGACAAAACACATGTGCAAAAGGCCCTTTACTTGGGGGTTAACAGGGATTGTCATCCACCTGTAGTAAGGATCCTTAATATGGTAGGACTTTGTGGACAAGCAGCACGGGAGGGCCAGGCCACTCTAGCATGGAACAAGGTGCAGGTGGTTTCAGCTCATTGACGAAGTCGCAGCTGGACTTCGTTTGGTGCCTTTTTGGTTTTGGTGCAGGACTGCCGAGCAGTCGATGGCCGGGTCAGGTGAGGTGGAAGCATCTCGGGAGCAATGCGTGAGATGCTCGAGTGCTGTGCTGGTCTCCGAGCTTCGAGGTTTTGGCGTGAGTGGAAGCGGGATGGACCATCCTCATCCTACCTGAGGTTAGCTTCAAAAAGCTGAGCGGAATAGTTGATCCTGGCCACCTGCAGCGGGCAGCGACTATCACTTGGATTAGTAAAATTATGTCTCGGCAGGGCCTGTGTCAAGGCAGGGCCTGACCTTGCTCAGGTTCCATGTACAAGCAATTGCTATGTCGAGGACCAATTGGTGGGTGGTGCCAATCTTGATAGGAGTTCTCCCTGGAAACAGTTGCGCGAGCTACAATGCGCCCAGGTGCTCGCAAACAACTGCATTCGCGCAATGGCGCTGGAACACTTACACCCAAATGTTTAGAATTTGGATGTGGTCTCTGACGATTTGTGTCAAGGTTTGGCGTGCAGACTGTGTTCCATCCTATATGAGGGTCAGCGCTTCAGAGAGTTGGGTGGAATGCGACGGTGATGCCCATTATGCTTTGAGTGTGCCTGTCAAAGAGTTGCGCTTTTGTTACGCAGTGCCCAGGTGCTTCTAAAGCGTGTGATGTAGCATGGACAGCTTGATGTGGCTTCTACTCCGGCATCGCCCAGTTTGTCGCAGGTGGCTGTGCTGGGAAACCGGGCAGACCCCGTGGATAAGAAGCGTGGTGATCTGGCTCCGCCAAAGTTTCCCAGTCGCCCGTTGTGCCGGGCGCTGACCCAAGTCGCTCCAGTCTTTGTCAGCCTCGCGCACGACTTTCCCAAGACCCTGTCCCCACGCGCCAGTGCGTGCGCACGTGCCCAGGAACTCCTCCACTCTTTCATGGGCCTGCGCGCAGTCAACCTTGGAGCAGCTCAGTGCTATCTCGACTGGATGAGCCTTCTCCACAAGGAGGGTTGTCAAACACCTCTTTATTTGCCAAGCCCGTCGCTGCTTCGCCGTGCTTCGAGGAGGATGGTCCTGTAGACTTCAGCAGCCCAGAGCCTGACACCATTGCGCAGGTAGGCCGTCGTGAGGTTCATGTGCGCGAGCCAGGCTATTCCTGCGTAGGGCTATACGCGTGCGTGGCGGGGCTGCGGCGTCAATTGTTAATTGTCAGGCGGCTGAGACCCTGACGACCTGGAGCGCTCCATTGCAGAAGCATGCAGGTTGGTTTTGTCCCCATCTCAGAGCGTGGTCAGCCAGATCAGTTGCTTCCAGCCCAGCGCCTGCCAGTCCTGACCTGTGAGTCCAGATCGCCTCAAGAAATCGCGGGGCGAGACAACGAAGGGCCCACGCTGACACAGCAGCGATGCATTGGAATGCCAGACGGCAAGCCGACGAAGGTGCTGTGGAAAAAAACTACGCGGCGCACAGGTGCATTGGCCCGACAGACACTGATGGCTTGACAGCCCTATGTTGCTCTTGGCCTTTGCAGCCCAGTTCCAGCCTGAGGACCTCGGCATGATCTTTGGGAGCAAGGGTTTCAACTTTGGCGCACAAGGGTGTCTGATGCTGCAGGATTTGCCGGCACAATCGTGGATGCGTGGGCCCAGCTGAATGTAGCCAGGTTTTTGCCATTCTTCTTTGCAGCTTTGCCGCTCCTTTCGCTTTCATACTGACTATGGCTGGTTGGGCGTGACGCAGAGACCTCCACGCATGCTTCAATCCACTCAAGCCAGAGCACGAAGTGAGGCCACGCCTTTTCTGCATGTTGGTCGGGGACACCAACTGTGGCAAGTCGCCGTTCTTCCGTCAGTGTGTAAATGCTGCGTTCGTTACACACGGCGCCCGCAAGTGCATGCTGGACAGGCGAAAGTCATCCACAGGGGCAATCCTTTTTCCTTTTGCGGGCATGGGCTGGGAGTTCCGCCCCACTTTTTTGTGGCCAAGCAATCAGCGGAATGAACCAGATGCCCCGCAAGTCACCTTCACTGCTTAGGTGCCCTTTACTGGCTGCAATGTCAGCTGTAAGCCTGTAAGCCCTCGGCAGTAATTGACCGTCGCCCAGCAAAAGGAGTTTTGACTAGAGTGCCATTGTGCCACAAGGGAACCTGGGTAGAAGGCTTGAAGGCCCAACAGCAAATGGATGCATGTAGTTATTTCCACATGTATCTATGGGCTATGTAGATTTATTTTATGGTTTTGTGTGGTCTTCCTTCGATCCACAAATGCCTCCATTCACCCAGCTTTTGCACCTTGTCGCCAAGGCGGTGCCCGCCCTTTGCGGTGTCCCCCTACCCAGTAGGGCAGCCAGCTCCTCCGCAGGCGGGTTTCTGCGGAGCGGAGCCGTTTCTAGCATCCATTTCAGACTGGCACCAAGTCACGCTCAATGTCAGCCAGTCATCTTCATGAGCACCAACAATTCACCATAGTAAAGGGCATGCGCAACCAAATAAATCGGAAACGCTAAATTGAGCATGCCAAGGACTGAGGTCCGGGAACGCCAAACCTCTAATATGAGCCATGGTCGATGTTCATCGTCTCCCAAAAGACGGGCATTTTCCCATTTTTAGTGCTGATCCAAGGCATTGCTGATCTTAGAAAGATGGTACCTCAATAAACCTCTGTGGCAGCAAATGACCAGACGTGCAAGGACAAACCGGACAGAACAGTGCAAAAACAATGATGGACAGGTGGACATGTCCCCGAAGCAAGCACGCATTCAGCGGGCATCCCAAAGCAGTGTTGAGCTTGCTCGGCGCAGGCTAACATACTCTGAATCACACTATTTTCACTTTGCTGTGAAGGCAATCTGCCGTAAACGCAATCGGAACCGCCAAGCTGTGTCGCTATGTAGTTTGATAATCAACCAAAAGCGGACTGCCGATCATGGCGCAAATGGAGCATGTGCCTACAATGAAAACCGGAAACCCGAGATTGCATTCGATGCCTATTAGCCGAGTAAAATGCTCGTTGTGGAAGCTGTTAAAAGCGACCCGAAGGAGATGTGAGCGTATTGGGATGCTGACCATCTTTTCCTTGATGGGTCTTGTGCATGACTGCAATTCGCAAGGAATGCTCCGAGTGTTCACACCATGCCACCCGGCCCTGGGCTTCCGAAAGGGAGATGGCGCCTGCGGGTCCAGCGAGGGAAGCTGCAGCCCGAGCAGCTTGCAGAATCATAGGGGACGAGGGGACGGGGGCCAGGGTGAGAGTGAGGTTGGGGCGGTTTGTCTTAAGAGTCTTCTCACGAGACGCAATGGATCAATGATGATGCTAAGGTCACGGATTAGCATTGCAAACTGGTGGAGTGTTGTGTGTGTGTCAGTATGTGATCCGGACTGGGGTTGACATGTTCGGTGGCTTAGCAATTTCATGCGATCTCACCTTAGCCGTTTATCCCAGGCGACGGACACCGGGTATAATTGGGGTCATCAACGGCTTCCTACAAGGGCTCACACTTCGAGAAGTTGGGTGTTTGACGGGTTTGCTTTTGGCTTGTGGTGAACATGTCGCACGCAGAGACCAACACACTGTTCGCACTTGCTGCCGAATCTCCGCCTCACATCCCCTTTCGAGATCACTCCGGAGATTTGTCTGGCGCACCTTTGAGGGTATGTTTTCAGGGTGCCCTCCTGATGTGACAAACCCGTTTTTGGCGTTTGCGGGCCATTTCTTGCTTCCAGGCAACCGGAGTGAGGAGGGCGTGCCGCACTCGGATGCCGCGGATGCCTGAGGATGGGGGTGCTGGGTTTTGTTCATCCCCTTTGTGGAGGCCCGTCTTTAGGTACCATGTAAATTGTCCATGGAGACACTAATGTTGATCATGGAAGTGGACGATCGGAGGGTTTTGGAGTACATCATTTCAAAAGGGCCTTTCCAGTTGGGTTTGTCTCAAAGTAGGGGTACCTCCAAAAGGGGTTTTCCTTTAAGCACCGCCCAAAAAACGGTTCCTGTAAAAAAGAGACACCCGGTTCCATGATGGTTGGGAAAAGGGTGCCCTTTCTGCGAACATTTTTCACCGAGGCTTTCAGCCGAACTCGGCCCAGAGAGGGTGCATTGCCACCTGTGCCGCGGGAGACGGTGCCTTGGCAGTCCGAACTTGAGTCTTGATGTCGCTGTTCATTTGGTGTGCACTTGGTGCGGTCTTTTCTTGGAGTCTTCGTCCAACTTACCCCAAAAGGCTCAGGGTGTTGATTGGAAATGCGCACATAAGCCTTGCGATTACCCACAACCTGCACCGAGAACAACTTTAACTTAATGCCTCCGAGTTTGAGCTGAAATGTCATGCCGTGTTGGCATGTGATGAAAGCAACAAAGGGGTAAGATCCAGTTCTTCACTTCATTGGTTGGATTCGATGCATGGTGGCTTATCAGCAACGCCAAACTGCTGCGTCCACTTTTTTGTTCGCAGCAAGTTTCTCTTCGCCCTTTGAGTACTGAAGGCGTGAAAGGAAGGGGGGGGGTGGATTCCCGCTTCTGCTGTCCTCAGTGCAACTTGGTTGACACAATATGCGACGGTGAGACTTGCGATTGCTGTGGAGTCCATGGTCTTGAGATTGTTTGATTTCTGAGCACAAAGCTTGAAGGGGTCATCCCCTATGCAAACAGTGCAGTCACTTGTCGGCATGGGCTTGGCCGCCAGCTTCTCAGCGGAGCACGCACCGCGAAAACCCAGATATGTTCGCCTCCCCAAAGGTGCCGGATCGCGCGCGCTCTGTGCCGGCCCGGGAGCGAGATCACCGCGCACTTCGGCAGGCGTTTTAACACACGCCCCACCTTAAAATTGGGTGGGTATGTGTGGCCTTTGAAAGGGAAACCAAGGAGAAACCGTTTCAAACTCAGATGGAGTTGGGGGAATTTCGACCTCTGGGATCCCTTTCCGGTTTCACTCCTCCCTTTGGAAGACAAGATAAATGAACCTGGATACCGCTGGATACCCCACAACGAATTTCATTGCTTGGTTGGTGGATGGTTCCTGAGGCTTCCGTCTACCGGCAAATGCACACGAGCTGCACCTCCGGGGGTGCTGGGTCTCTCTCTCAAAAGGTCGCAGTGCTTATTCGGGGTAACCGAATGTGCAGCCAGGGCCATACATCAGTTGACTTGCAACGGTTCACATGCCCGGTCCCTTGCTGCTACTCCTCTTTCTTTGATCAACCTGCTCAAGCACCAGCAAACAAAACCGTTTGCTGACTGTTGAGAGGTGTCAGCATCGCCAGTTTCGGATGTCGGACTCGCTCTTTCCTTCTCACATTAGCACTGCCTGCAACCCCTCTCATACGGCAGCCGGCATGTGGAGTTTAGCTAGAAGTTTCTTGGAAGGGGTTCTTTGAAGGGTTCTGAGAGCAATTCTGGTTGGTATGGGGGCCTAATGATTAGCCCTGTTTTTAACCTGAAATGGGCACCTTCGGCAGAAAACAGTTTTGGCTGTTTTGAAGAGAAGCATCACTTAGGCACACCAAAGAACTCCTGATGCATTGGGTCATCCTTTGAACGGTCCAATTGTGCTTATTTAACAGAGGGATTCACAACCGTTGTGCTGCCATTTTCATCCAAGGCAAGAATTATCTACGACCAGGTGGCGTCTCACCACACCTCATCGTCTCAAGAGTCTTGGCTTGACTCAACTTCCGGACAATCCACATCACTTCTGCATCCAGTCCTGGCTGGCTCCATTTGCAGCATGCGCAGGCCCTTGGAGTAGTGGTTCGCCTAAATGCCTGCTCGCAGAGAGATCAGTTTGCCAAGGGCTTCGAAGCTTTCTCTGCGATTCGGTTTTTGCCTGTTCAGCGTAAAACCAGCCGAAATTCCGGCTGGCAATTGGCCTCAGGTTTCAAGAAGGGGCTTACATCAAACAGCAGTTTGTATGATTGTTGCACCTCCACAGCGTCAGGCCGCCGCAATTGATCATCTTCAGGCAGTTTGTGCTCATTGATGCTATGGCATGCTTTTCAATATGAGCCCTTGTCAACTTTGCAGTATGCAATTCTGCTTGCCATCCTTCCTTCCACGGCTTCTAGACGTTAAGAGGCATCTGCAACTATTTGGGGCTTGACACAAGTCCTCCTGTGGCATTTGTACCAAGTTCAGCTTTGCTTTTGGTTTTGTGCTTCCGTCCAAGGCGAGCGATGACCCAGATGCCGCTGCCCCTTGGCAGTGAAGGTAGTCCCTGTCAAAATCGACGGGCTGTCGGGTTGATTTTCTAAGGGAAAACCTAAAAATGAGAACATGATTTCGGTTAGATTTCGGTTTCCTTTCAACATCCCAAAGACGGGACACCACCATGTAAGACACCCGCTACCGGGAGGCGCTTCGGCGCGCCTCAGCGCAACGATTGCTGTTGGGGGCTGTCGGTTTGGCCAAGCTATTGTCCTCGCCTTGACTTCCCAAGCTCGCTTCGGGATGGATCGTTTGTTTTTCAACCAAAAGCAAACCGCCAAAAGCTGAAATCATGGATCTCATCAGGCGTGCTAGATAAACTTTCCATGGTTTTTGAGGGCACCGCTCACCGCAGTCTTGAATCCTGACCCTTTGAGCTTCACTGAAACACAGTCGAGGAGTATCCGGAACGCCACCTGGCCCACCACTTGTCCGCACCAGAGCTGCTCGACTGCAAGTAGAGATGATTTGCCCGGCGAATGCAGGTGGCAAAACCTGAGCTTTAAACTTGACCTTTTCTCAGAAACGTTTTCAGTTGCTGCCAATATGGTACGCGTCAAGGGAATCCTCGAGATGTGTGTTTTCTATTTGTTTCTCTTTAAGCCGACCCCCAAAGAGGACCCTTGGGCGGCAGATCAACGTAAAACCCGAAAAAGCGTCATTCCCAGAGCAGAGGAAACTGCTTCCCCCGGAGTCAGGTACCCCTGAATTGGTAGTTGGATTTGGTGGTTTGGGGATTTGAACCCCTAATTCCTGTAGAGGATAAATGGGAAACGAGTTCCTAACACCCAAACCAGCAAACCTCCAGACAAGGGAAAGCAGATCAATCTGTTGATGCTTGTTTTCCATTGTGATTGCCTTGAGGCTACCGCCTCCGTGGCAGGTTGCAGAGGCGTGGATGCAGAAGGGGAATGCCTCAAGCCCCCCCCCCCCCGCAGAAGAACTTTTGCACGGCTGTGCAGTTGGGGCATTTCTGTTTTTCTCTCCAGAAGGTTGGCAGCTTTTTTCAGGTCTGGTAGAACCCCCCGTAGTAGATATTTATTGGGGATGGTTTTAATATCAGGGATAGTTCCCGGCCAGACCAACAGTCCTTGCTTTTGTTAGGTATCTTCCATGTTATCCGTGTTGTCGTCCGTGCTATCTTCCGTGTTGCCATCCGTGTTATCTTCCTTTAGCAGACCTCGCATCACAGAAGCACTTTTCAAAAGGTGGATGTGAGTTGAAGAGATTCAAGAGTTTGTGCGTCGGCTTGTTTACCACAGTCAATTTTAGGACTTGTAGTTTGCAAGTTGAGAACAACTTTCTCTCGCGCTTTGTGCACTCATGTTCTCAAGTCATGTTGCAGCATCTGGGACAAATGTCGCTGCCCTGGAAATAGTATGTGTGTGAAATCCGACCTTTGCCATTTCAGACAAAGCGGATGCTTTTGTTTTCTGAGTGTGGAGTTGTTTAGGGGCCCTCCCGTTTGGTTTCCGTTTAACTTTAACCCCCCTAAAAAAAAGAAAAGACAAGAAAAGAACAAAAAACAAGCCGCCCAGAAGAAGAGACACCCTCTCAGGGCTGCCAGGAATGGTTGCAGTGTGCCAATCGGCAGGAATTGGGGCAATCTGGCATGGCGGCTCCGAGATATTTATTGGTGAGATTGGGCGCTTCAGCAGCAATCTGAGGAGGAGGACACACCAAGGGCATTATTCAAATTATGGGTGTGTCTTTTTTGAGGGCAGCATTTTTTGTGCTTTTTTTTGAGGACACCGTAATTTGTTGTGGGTCCGGGTGGGTTTGCTTTGCAAGTTTGTTGTTTAGGTGCACATTGTTCTCCTTCGTGTATAGAGGCCACTGTCTTTTTCTTGCTCAGTTCGGGTTCGAGTTTGGGTTGGTTGATAGCTATCATTGAGCAGGAAGCATCCATCCTTAAGTTGCCAACCATGCTTTTTACGGAAAGCATGGCTCCAGGGTGTTGCAGAGAGCACACAAGCACACAACTTGTACTCTTGGAGGGGCAAGTAGCTGACTGGGTTTTGAAAGGGTGAGAGATATGCTGCCTTACAAGAACACCTAATGTCATGGCGGCGGACAGATGTTTGTCCGCTCTGTCCTCCATAAATACAGAACCACTAAGCAGGGGCAGTGGTTTCCTATCGGTTTCTGACCACTGTCAAAACAAGTGTACTTATGTCCAATGTTTGGACGCTGCCTCAATCCAAGGCGAGTGCATCCCAGCAGAGACTGGTGCCGCTCCCGTGCATCGCTCCAGGCGGGCAACTTTTCGCGAGTTGCTCGCTCGCGTTCCCATGCCCGCGCGCCGTGCAGAACGAAGCGATCGCAACTGAATCCGTGACGGCAAGTTCGAATTTTGGTTCTTGTTTCTGCTGCTTGAGTGTGTGAGGTTAGGCACGAACATATGCATGACACCTTACACAGAAATGCCTACTTTATGATAATCAACATTATCCGTATGAGGAAGTCACCATTTGATGGCTTCTCATTAAAGATGAAGCCCCGCAAACTTGTACTGTTTGTTGACATCAAGTCCCTCTTGCCGATTCGATCTCCAGGCATTCTGCCCGTTGATTTGATCGGCTAATTTGGAAAGGTGCTGTTCGGTGAGGGCGGAATTTGAGCCGTGAGCATTTCTTGGATCCTCGAGTCCAAGAAGGTCGAAACGTGTCACGGTCGGAATGGGACCAGTGTCTCAAAAGATGGGTGTGCGCGATCACGCCAATCGCGAGAGGTTGGACTGTGGGCCGCAGTGGAAAGACTTCCTAAACTACGGGGAGTACAACAACCCCGAGGGAGTGTCCCTGGAGGCACGCACACGTGGGAAAGGAGCAATGCATTTCACAGACATTCACCAAATGGTGGTTGCTAGGTGAATTCATGAATTGTCCAGTGCGTGTTTGATACGGATGTTGACAAAATTGGCTGGTTGTCAGTCAGCTTGACCATGCCTTCATATATACACATATTCATTTTCTTTTTGTATGCATGTATATGCATGTGTATATGTATATGCATATGTGTATATGTGCATATTTAAGGAGCTTCTTATTTATGTGGGCATGTATATATGTACATATGCATGTATACACATATATATATATATATATATGTATATCTATGTATCTATGCATTCATGTATATATGTATAAATGTGTATGTGTATATGTGTATGTGTATATGTTTATGTGCATATGTGTATGTGTGTATGTGTATGTATGTGTATATGCATATTTGTATTTGTGTGTATATGTACATATGTGTTTTGGCATGCATGAGTGTATGTGTATATATACATATATGTATACAGGAGTATATATATATATATATAGATGTGTATATATGTAGATATGCATGTGTATATATATGTATACACATGTAAATAAATCTGTGCTTGTGTCTGTATATATGAATACATAAATGTGAATATGTTTATGTATATATATATATGTATGTATATTTGTCTCTATGTATCTACATACATAGGTCCATGCACTATGTATATGAATATATGTATGTTTGTACCTGCGTATCTACGTATGTGTGTGCGTGTGTGTGTGTGTCTACGTACATGTGTATGAATGTCTAAATGTATATATGTGTATGCATAACTATATATATACATATTTATATATATGTACTTATGTGCATATGTGCAAATGAATAACTGTGCACCTGTGTGTATATTTCTGTACGTATATGTGTAATTTTGTATTTATGTACTGATTCTTAGAATGTATATACGTTTATATGCATTTATGCATTTATGTGCATATATATGTATGCATTTATGTATGTATGTGCATATATATATTTATATTTACATACATACACATGTATTTGTATGTACACATGTTCTTATAGGTATGTGTACTCATATGTGTTTTTCCCCAAGGCATTGCAAGTCTCGCTAGCAAGTCCAAGTAGACGTAGCTCTAGCAAGTAGCAGTACAGTAGCAAGTAGAACTAGCACGTAGCACAAGCAAGTTGCAATAGCAAGTTGCACCAGGGAGTTGCATTAGCAAGATGCAGCAGCAAGCAGCACTAGCGAGTTGCACTAGCAAGTAGCACTGGCAAGATAGCGCTAGCAAAGATGCGCTAGCCAGTAGCACTAGCAAGATAGCACGGGCAAGCTAGCGAGTTGCAGTGGCGAGTTGCACCAGCAAGTAGCACTAGGAAGTTGCATTGTCAAGTTGCAGCAGAGGTTGCCAGAGCCAAGTTGCACAAGGAAGATGCAGGAGCGGTGTGTAAAGCGAGCTGCACAGTCAAGTTGCATAACAGGTTGCATTAGCAAGCTACAACAGCAAGTTACATAAGAGATTGGCACGAGAGGTTTTCAGTGTCTCACACTAGATAAATATGATTGCTAATATTGTTATGAATTCAAGCGTGAAGGTGAAGGGAAGAGAGCGAAGCTCAACAAGTATAAATTACTCTTTGAAGGCGGCGGGCCTGGAGTTGGGCAGGTCGAGGCTCAAAGGCTCGAGGTTTTTGCTACTTTCTGCAGCCGCAGATCAGCCCTCTGCGGGGATCGTCGTGGTTTGAGGACTTTTTTCGACGTTTCAACAAGCGCGCCCCCCCCTCTGTAAAGATCCGCGTGGTTGGTGTCAAAAGGAACTGAGCACTTTGCACGATTTCTGCGGCGCCCGCGCAACCTTCCAGGGATGCGGGAGTTCACGCACGACTCTCTGGAGATTGGGGTGGTCGATGTGCAAGAACTGGCACCTTTTCCCCTTGTGGTCGATCGCACGAAACGCAAGTCAAAGGCCACTTTTTCTAGTCAGCGCGTGGGCTTGAGGCAAAACAGAAGAATATGCCGGGCAAGGTTGGTGCGTATGTATTGGTAGGAATAGAGGCAACACTGGCGAAGTCCGCATGAATGTATATGTGTATAATGTTTATGTGTACGATTTCGTATGATATGGTATGCTTTGAGTGTACGCACATGCTTACTCACATGTAGTATATGTGACAAATTGTAGACGCTTTGCGCTGATCGCCTCGGCCTGGGCCATTTAACTTAAAGGCTTCCTTTGATCTCCGTTCTTACTCCAGGGCCGGGCGTTGGGAAGCTGGGCAGCTGGCAAGAAACGCGGTTCATGCCTCCCATGCGTGAAAGACCGACCTTGGACAAGGGCTGGGGCCAGGTGAAGCCCAAGAAAAGAGAGTAGAGGAGAGGCCTTTGCGCTTGGCCAGTTTAAGAGTAAGGGCCGGGGCTAGGGAAGATCCCTATGATCTCGAGAGGGATTTGGCCGCTTCCAGCCGCTGGGCGACGAGGCGAGGATCTCACACACACACACAATATACTCTATACACTCGTAGATACATACTTATGGTTACATCCATCCACACATACATCTACATCTATATATATATATATATATATATTTCTTTATTTCTTTATTTACACACACACACGCGCACATGAGTGTGGTTTCTGACCACCCCATACACGCCCTGACACCAAGCAAGCGCCAAGAACGACTGCACAGTTCGATCCTTCACAGATCCTTCAATCAGCTCCTTCTAGCAGAGCCCCGAACGAATGAGTGGAGGAAGTGCTGACCTGCCCCTGCTGCTTGAGCATCTTCCGGCAGCCCATTGCGCTGCCCTGCGGCCACAGCCTTTGCCGCCAGCGCCCCAGCATTTTGGTCGCACGTCGCAGGACGTACGCGTGCACCTTGCCGAGGTGAGTCTAGCCTCAGTACTTAGTCTTCGGAGAGTCACTGACGAGAGTGTAGAAAGGGGGAATCTCTGCAGCATATTTTGCTCAAACCCTTTTGCTTCTGAGGAGTATTTGCGGTGAACAGGCAATACATGAAGGTACGCCTGCCGAGGCGGCTGCTACGTGCGTGTGTTCTCACAGAGTACGAGCGCGCGCAGATGTCCGCTCTGCCGAACGGAGCCGGGGGCTGTCTTAGCATGTTGTCCCACTTGCTGCGTCAAATGAAGCAAACCTTCCCACTGGCGCAAGGGTTTCCTTGAGGTTTGCTTGCAGTTCCTTTTTCATGAGGGTGAACCTTGACAGCACCTTCCAAGCGGCTCTCACGATTCACGAAGCACTGGGCAGCTTGATGGGCCAGATTTGGATCGTATGCGCTTTGCCGTAAACGAGACGTAGTTTGAGAGCAAAGTCTGGGCTGTGCGTGGGCTTACTTTGTGTCCCCCTTTGGACAAATGGAGGGTGCTGCAAATTATGTAGAACACTCGGGGCCTGACATCAACAGGCTTTACTCAGACTTGATGAGTTTCTTGCAAACACGTCACCGCAGTTCATGCGACCAAGGCGGACTAGAGGAGCCAAACCTTGTGTTGCATCTGTTTCCTTCATTGACCAGAGGGTTGACTGTCCTGCAAACTACCCAAAACGGGAGGGGGTCCCGCAAAGAAGCAGATTCTTCAAAGGTCTTGGGGGCTCCATCATGCAGAGAGACGCTTAATCTTGACGAGGACTTCGCTGCTGATTCGTCTGACTCGGATTCGACCAGGACCTACCGCGCTTCGACATGAAAGTGAACGTGGCCTTGACCGCCGTCTCAGACGCCCTGCGGTCCTTTTTGGCTGTCCAGAGGCAGGACAGTTTTGCGGGTGATCTGCAGTCAAAATTGGAGGGACGCGAGGGAGTCAGACTAACCGCTCAAGCAACGGCACATTTTGATCGCGGCTCGTGTGTCCCAGAAGAGGGGAACTGCAAAATGGCGTTCCGCTGGTGTTCCTTGTTCAAACCACCCAAAAAAACAAGACCCACCCATTTCAAGTGGAAGCTTCCATGATCTGTTTGGCTGATCCCTTATCTTGAAAAGAGCCGCATGGAGAGCTGACCAGTGTTGCTTTGCAACAACCCTTACCTCGCTTCTTTGACAATTGTCCAGCACGAGCCTTTCACGTGTCCTCTTTGGGGTATGCCACCCCAGACACCAGTCACGTGGCCGAATCGCCGAATATGCCAGGCCGAATCCTCGTCCTGGTCAGGGTTGAATGATCGGAATGCTGTTCAGCTAAGGCTGGCACGTTTGAGACAATGCCAAGGTTTTCACTCCATTTATAGCTCTTGGCTAAGTTGGCAAGCTCTCAATGCTTTGTAGTGTGGCTCATATCGCAGCCATGGCCGAACGTATGGCTCGGGCATTTTTTTCCCGCCCGCGCGCGCGAAAGCCGAGTGTTTAGGTGTGACCCCTTGCAAATGCCGTCCACCAAGAGGGCCCCAAGCAAGAGTCACACCCAAATACCTTCACTGCAGCAGCCATTGATACTTTTTCTGCTTGCAGAACCCCTATACATCTGAACCAGACGCCTGGGAGCTGCACTTGCAAGACCAAGTGGCTCCATGAAGCTGCCATCGGAGCATGCTGCAACTTTGCTTTTGAATTGAGGAATCTCTCATCGCGGCAAAATTGGTCATTGCCCGACACGTTTCGCATTGGAGCACTGTGGCAGTAGTGGGCGCAGGAAAAGATGTGCAAATCAGGGCAACCTTCAACGAGTTGCAGTGACACTTCGGACATGCCAATCACGTTCATTGAAATGATCTCCACTTGAGGTTCAATAGTCAGCTTGGAACTTGCTTGGACATGGCTGCGTGGCATTTCCAGCTTCAAAGGGAGCATATCTGCTCAGCTACGGGATATTGTTGACACCGCAAGAGCCTAGAGTCGTGGTGTGAAATCACTGGTACCAAGCTTTTTCGTGAGCTTCGAGCATCACCGGCTTGGAGGGGAGCATTGCTCATGCTGCACTATTCAGGGAAAAACACTCAGAGCCTTGACACGTCAAGAAGAAACATAAATCAAGCTGGGCTTTCTCTGCCGCGGAGCCTGCGGGGAAATGCCTGGATTTGCGTCGCGTAGGCGGATGACTTCTTGCTGTGCGCTGAGGGTTGGTATTGATTTGGCATTGTTTCACGGGGATGACCAGAAGGCACCCATAAGAGGCTGCCCATCAACGTTGATGTTAATGTTCTCCCGGCTGTGCTTCTTCCTGCTTTCAACACAAACTGGGAGCTATCTCTTGATTTTTTAAAGAAGGAATGACACAGCCTTTACTGTTCAAGTTGTAGCGCAGGACAAGTATGGATTTGATCGCCTCTTTCACCTGAGTTGTTCCATCCTGAGGTGGGACGGAACCAAACATCCTAGCGTGTATGGCATGAGCCATGGTCATGTTTCAGCCGGTTTTCAGGTGATAGCATTTGATGAAAGGGATGGATCACGAGGCTTGGCAAAGCGCCCGCCAGTAGTAAGTCGGTTGATTCTGTAGGAAGAACGCACCTTCGTGCGGTAAGAAGAACCATCCCCGACTTTGTAAAACGCCGGCGAAGCAGAACCCTTCAGTTGGGGTCACCTGTCTTCATGCAAGGATTCATGGGTGATGCTTTTTTACTCGGGCTCTTACATAGCCTTCCCTTTTGTGAACTTGCGAACCTTTTGGTATCATGCCCTATGCGAAGCATCTTGCATGGAACAAATAATAGCCCTGGCGGTCAAAACAACCAGCTTCGACTGGGTCTAGTTGCTGTTCCAGGTCTTGCTGGAAGTTGTTTGAGGCCTCGAGCAATGTCCCCCTGTGATGCGATGGTCTCTGAAACGATCGCACGCGAGACGCCGAGAAACCACAAGCAATATCCCACCTCGACTTTACAGGTGGGAAAACCACGTTTTGCCCCTAACCCTGTGCATTGCATATGGTGTGTCAGCAGCAGAGACCCCAAAATCTGACTGGGGAATGGTAATAGGATCTCCTGTGCATTGAACATGGTGTGTCAAACACCAATCTCTTTGACTTGATTCATCTTGAAAGGACATGAACTCGTAAGGATCAACACTTGTCTCTCCCCATTGGTCCTTGTGACGCAGGCGTGCCTGGTCCAGCCGGGGCCGAAGGGTCTTGATGGGCGCGAATCTCCAAGCAAATGATGTTAAAATCTAGCCGGCCTGGCCCCCCCTGGCAAGGGTCTATCCAGATATTGGCAGGAGTCTATCCGGTCCTCTGGCAGCAGTCTATCCGGTCTTCAGGGTGCCCCATTCAGGTTTGAGCAGAAGAGAATGCTGGCAGCAAAAGTTGGGAAGCCGTTTTTTTTGACAATGGAAGGTCTTCATATCTTTTACTCACCCTCTTCAGGTAGAACATAATTAGGAAATCGATTGCTTTGCCTGGTGGAGGATTTTTCGTCATGATCCCGCCAGCGTCTAGGGCACATTGCGTGGCTTTGGTGCGAAATTGCTCACCAAAGTTTCAAGCATTACTGGAGTCGGCCAGACGTGCCTTGCGCTTTCCTCCCTGGCTTTGAAACCACACAATGCCATCGCTTTTCCTTCAGTTTCCCTTTAAAGCAACCTCGACAAGCAGCTTCTCAGGAGAGTATCACAGATTGGACTCTGTCTCCATCCGCCAGCCCTTTTTCTGGACCATTTTAGTGTCTTGTCCAGACATTAATCCGTGGGATGATCTGGACTCGGGTCCAACTCATGCCTCTTTTACCGACCAGCAAAGATGGAAGTGTGCAGACGTCTTTCAGCGCAGTTCGCATCAAGTCCGTACTCAGGCTTTGCATTGCCAGTGCTGCTAGCCACAGGCGGTCTAATTTCGTGCGTTTGGGAGGGGTCGTCACATAAGGGGATCGCCAATTTATGGTGTCCGCTCCAGGCTAGGTTTGCTTCTGGTCAGGTGATTAAGGGGGGCATACCAAGAACCCTGCTTTGGAGCATGGGGTCTCTGTTTTCATTGCGGCCTGCGAGCCTGCAGGGGCAAGCCGCTTAGCAACCGTGCACAGGACAGGTATGCTGGGAAGTTTTGTGGCCAGGCTTTTCTTGCCACCTTCCATGGCAAACCTGGACACGGGTGTGTTTTTGCTTCTCCCTTTTTGCGAGGATACCCTTTGTTGGATTGTTTCAAGGTATTTCAAAGGGACACCACATTGAAACCGAACGGCCATCGTTCCCCTGCCTGGGACTTGGCAGGTAGCGGAGTCGAGAAGGCCAGGAGCGTGATATTTGACTCGAGCCACAAGATACGAACCCGAAGTGAAGGTTCGTACAACATCCACTTGGCACGAGTTGGAGGGGTTTAATCGGATACCAGGTTCTCATTATGACTCACCTGACCTTTGCCTGTTCAAAGGCTACGCCCTGTTCTACTGGAGGTCTGTGCAACAAATCCAAAAAGATGCCCAAACAACGCCTTGAGCCACTGAAAGGTGTCCTCATTCCGTTTGTGTCATCATCCCACGGCTTAAATCCAGTGCTTGATTTGACTCAAGGGACACACGTGGATAGGCGTCCTATTCCTGCTTTAGGTTTGATACTACAAAGGACTTGGGAGGTACCCTATTCACGAAAACTTGCTCGCTGGAGTCTCTCTTGCTTTAGCCACAACTCTGTGACATATCATCTTTTGCGCGCTCACTGCGGTCCAATAAATTTGGCTCCAGAAGATGGGCTTTCCTTTTTACGGACAAGGCTCCCTGCCAACTCTTTGCGCCTCGCTCTTCTCGCCGCACCTCTCCCCACTCTTCGATCCGCTTTGCGCTCTTCTCCCCGCTCTTCTTTCCAATTGGGTCTATCTTTCTTTGTGGGTACCTGCTTTGGGGTTGGTTTGGGAAAACAAAAGGAACACCACCAATTTGGGGGGCTAATAAAAGACACACCCGCCCTTCGCTTTCTCATTTCAGTTCTCCGCTCTGAAAACTCATGCGCTTTGCTTGCACTCTGACCGGGTGATTTTTGCATTGTTTCCCGAAATCGCTTTTGCGCCCGGAAGACGCAGAGCTATTCAAGCTCTTTGGTTGTGGTTGTTCCTTCTCGCGAAGTTCCTGTGTCATCTGCGTGCCAGCGTCGCCCTTGCGCGGATGAGGCATGCTGCCAATCCTGCTGCACAGATGATGCCCTGGCTTCTGGAGGCACACCAGGCACGCCAGTGGGAACGCCAGGGGAATATCCTCATCGCCAACCCAACCAACGCACGCACACCCACAACCACACCCACACCCACACCCAAGCCCACAACCACACCCACACCCACACCCAAACCCACACCCACAGCCACACCCACATCCGCACCCACACGCGCAGGCGCACGTTCGCGCACACGCCTACGAGCACGCCCACGCCCGCTCCCACCCCCACGCCCATGCCCACGCGCACATGCGCACACGCGCGTGCGCGCACACGCGCACAGGCGCACACGCGAATACGCCCACAGGCGCACACGCGCAGGCACACGTTCACGCAAACGCCTACGAGCACGCCCACGCCCGCTCCCACCCCCATGCCCATGCCCATGCCCACGCGCACATGCGCACACGCGCACACGCGCGCACGCGCACATGGTGCGTATGGCGCACACGCGAACAGGTGCATACATGTGCGCGCACGCTCTTCACACGCGCTAGCACAAGCGCACGCACAGACACGGGCACACGTGCACGCACACGCACACACACACACATACACATTATTTTTCTTGGTTTTTAATGGCACCCTTTGCAGGAAAGGATCTAGTTTTTTACGTGAGCAGCTGGCTGGATTTTTGAACTGGGCACCAGGCCGCAAGGCTTTGTGCGCATGGCAAGTCGATCCGGTCTGAGTCTGAGGCCCCAGCCAGCTTGAGCAGCCTGAGCGGCAGCTTACTGGGCGACGTGGCCAACCAATTGGAAACTGCCATTAGTGGGGACACACTGAATCTAGAACGGTTCGTGGATGTAAACCCCACGTCTTCCTGATGCTCGCCAAAGAGTCTATTAAGCATCATACCCTAAACTTGGCCTTGTAGTCCAGGAAGTTACGAACTTAGATGTCAAGACTCCAGGTGACAAGCTGCCGGTGTCAAGATTGACCCGGCAACTTGGGAGATCGCTGCTCAACGTGATCCGTTTCTTTTGGCCCTTGTGCGGACGGCGGGGTTCAATCGCACTGTAGCTGATTGAGAAGCAAGGAGACGGGGAGAAGAAGAAGCAGACGGGGAAGGGAGGCAGAGAAGAAAGAAGGCGAAGCAAGGAGAAGGAGCCAAACGACTGACTTGGGTCCCGTGGTCTTCCGGCTTCTTTCCGTCGTCTTCCGATTCCTTCCCGTCTTTCGGCTTCCGTCTTCTCAAAAGACGCTTCCTGGTCCATAAAGCCAACCACTTGGTCCGAAAAACCTGTTCTTGGTGCATAAAACCCTCTTCTTGCAGTAGCTTCAACAGTTCGGGCTTTGATTGGCAAGGGGATCTAGTTTGCGCAAATCTGAACCGACAAAACGGTGCGCTGGTGTAGCGTCCACATGGACAACTGCTGCGTGCTGTTCTCATCACGCAACAGTGCACTGGCCAGCTTGTCCCCAACGAAGAGAACACCTTCGTCACGTGCTACAATTTCTGACGGATCTTACTTCCAGCTTTGCCAGTATTCAAGTGACCGACAAACCAGTTGTTCTGAGTTTTGCATGGACTTCGGCACCACTTTGATCACGTTGGCCCTAATTGGTGATTTGAATTGGTGGTTTGGGGATTTGAACCAGCAGTTCCTCTTCACACCACTTGGAAGCTACCCCCTAACCTCCAAACCAGCAAACCACCGGCTTGGGGTCAGCTGATTTGAGGCTTTACTACGACAGGGACTTTCAGCATGTTTGGAGGACCTGCAAGCGAGTCAATCCTTTTCCTACGGAGATCATGTTCTCCCTGCCGAGAGTTTCCATGCCTCTTGATCTGTGCTGAATTCACAACTGGAGTTATTAACAGTCCCTCACACTTTTGTGGGCTCTCGAGATTGTTTGCAGTTGGCGGTGAATGCCCCAGGACGAACGGGGAGCAGCTGGAGTACCTTGAGGCAATCTGATTCTTGGAAGCATCGCCCAGAAAATTTGAGGATGCACGACTATCTATGGGATATATGTATATATATATATATTATCTATAACATGCATACAAGTTCGCCTGAATGGTGGCGGCGGGTGGTGGCAGTGATGCGGTGAGTGTTGCACTTCATTTATTTGTTGTAATATCATGAAGTTGAATCTTCAAGCGTCGGAAAGTTCACTTCTTGCACCTTGTTCTCATCGCTGCCTGTTGCCCTGGCACAAGAACAAGAGGGGTAGAGCTGGACGCTTAGATGGGTAAGCCCACACCTCCATTTGGTGTCTCCAAATTGAACCCCCCAAAATGGTTTCGCTTTCAAACAGCCGTACGTGGTTTCCAAAGGGGCCAAATTCATTTCCTCCAAAAAGACGAGGCAGCTGACCAACTGAGCATATCCAAAATAGGGGCCGAAGTGGAATGTTGCCCAAAGGTTTCCCTTTTCGTACCAAAACCAGACCAATTTCTAGTTGCCAGGTCCACCTTACCTCGGTACCCAACCCCGCAGGCGGAGTACCACTTCGGCCTGGTGGCGGACCTGGACTTGAACTCCCGGGACCCGCAGGAGTTCATTTGGCGCCTTGGCAGACCGCTTGGTTGTGGCAGGGTCCCCGGCATCACCAGAAACTTTGTTGTAGACTGAATTTAGGGTGGGTTCAAGGATTGTTCAGGGTGGGTTTGGGCGGCGAGCGGAGCGTGTGTTTGTTTCGGGTGGGTGTAGGGTTGCTGTAGGGTTGCGCAGGGTTTGTTTAGAATTGGTTTAGGGGTGTGTTTCGGGTGGGCTTAGTTGTGGTTTGGCTTAGGGTGGTTGGGGCCGGTTTGGGGTGGGTGCAACGGGCAGGTTTAGGCTGGTTTGTGGATGCTTTAGTGCTGGTTTACAGCAGGTCTAGGGTTAGTTCAAGGTTGGTTTCGGCTGGGTTTAGGGTTGGTATAGGGTTTGTTTGGGTTTTGCCTATTGCGTATAGGGCTTGGTGTTGGTTTAGGGCATTAGTACAGGTTTGGCTTGGGGTGGGTTTAGGTTTGGTTCAGGGTTGGTTTAGGGTGGCTTGAAGGTTCGGTAAGTGCGGGTTGCTTATGCTAGATTTAGTGGGGGCTTAGGCATAGTGTAGTTTTGGTTTAGTGTGGGTTTAGGCTGGGTCTAGGGAAAGGGCTTGCTTAGTGTTTGTTTAGGGTTGAGTTGTTGTGGTTTAGCGCTGGTTCGGGGTGCGATACAAACACCCACCAGGCAGTGATGCTACTGAGCGTTGCTGGTGATGCTGAGGATGTGGAAAGCCAAAGCTGCAAAAGCCAAAGCCAAAAAAACTCCCACCGGGGGTGTTGACCACGATGCTGGGGATGTTGAGGGTGCTGGTGTAAAACAGGTGCATTTCGTTGGCAAAGGCTGTAAAATGAGTTATTCTAGCGCCTGCCGAACCTAGGCAAAAAACGGCCTGCCGAACCCGCCAAGGGGCAATTTATTGGGAAGTGGTGAAACCATTTGGTATGATGTGGGGTTGTCTCAAAATGTTGGGTTGTCTCAAAATGGCGGACCCCCCAAAATGCGGTGTTTCCTTTGGTGTTCCGATCAAACAACCTGCAAAACGGAAACAACTCCAAAACGACTTTCGCTCCCCATTTGCTTTGGGTGGGGCATATGCTAGCTGTTTGTTGCAGGCAATATCGGTTTATTGTTTGTTCTGCACCCGAGTCGCATGCAGCTTTTTGGCAGGTGAGCAGCACGTGATTGGTCAAATGCGGAATGGACCTGGGCCTTGGGTAGATGGGAAACGGTCGAGTTGAGAAAGGGGAGCTGATAGATTTCGGCCGCCATGTCATTTGATGTCTTGTGTGAATGATCGTGAACTGCTGGTCACAAAGAAGCTAGTGGCACAGCTCACAAAGTTTGTCTCTGCTGGCAGGTGTGCAGGCTCCTTCCTTCATGACAAACACGGATGAGCTGCGCTCAAACCCCCATTGGCCATTTTGGGAGGTGGTTCTACTACCTTGTTTAGTTGGAGTTACAACAAGGCCCGCATAAACCTTTACAACTATATTTGTAGAACCAAAAGTCAGTGGGTTTTGGTTGCTGCTCAGATGCATTGTGATTTGGTGTGGTTACAGTACCACCACATCTGAGGCGATCCTACCTGAAGAACCTCGTCGGCATTGTTCGCGACCTTCTTTGGTTTGCGTGCTTGGGGTACATAACTTTTGGCTTGGAAACAGGGAACCGCGGTCCAGGATGGGTGGGGCTGCACCCAACTTCATTTCTTGCCAGCAAGCAAGGGGTGTGGCAACCTCCAGACTTTCTTCTCATCAGAGTGACAGCTGATCAGAGACAGCATCCCTCCGGAGCCACTGCATTCTGCCCATGTGACAAAGGCTGGATCAGATACCAATATGTCTGGGAAGCACTAGCGATGTCATATCAAGTGCCCAGCTTAGCTTGTTTTGTCACGCAAGATGCTGATGCTAATGCCTACTTGATCAATCAATCGTGCATTGTAGATGCGGCAGGCGTCAAGAGGCACAAGGCAATGAATGACGATACCAAGACCTGCCAGTGGGGGTGGGAAGGGAGCCCGTCCTCTTCTGAAGCCCTGTAGGTCTTCGGGGCTGGTAGCCTTGGATCATCTTGGTTCCTAGGCTCAAGAAATACATTCCGAATCACCCAACTCAAACTAGGAATTTGCCGTTGACCATGTGCCCCCGGTGGTTTCAAAGGGAAATCAAAAGGACATCGCCCATTTGTTTGGGGTCCAACCTTAAACAAGACAAATCCATGTGACCGTCGTTTCAACAGTTGCACCCCTAAAAGTCGCGATGCCTTGATCGACCTCCTGCGGTTTGGCTTCTTGGCGACCCCACGTGATCGCCTTGCCGAGCGGTCTGCTTCCAAGCATCCCTCTAAAAAGTGCACTGCCAAAATTAGGGATGACATGGGACGACCTAAATTCCCCGCAGAAAGCTAGGTGGCCTGCCCCAATTTCCAAGTAGTTTTTTTTCAAAACAAGTAGTTTTGTCCGGGGCTCATATGAGCTTGTCCTTCAAGGATGCTCATCGCGTCGAGCTCTCCCGCAAGGGAATCATCACGTGTTTCCGTGGTACCCGCTTCAAATATATCTTTCTTCACTATCTAAAAGGCTTAAGTGACGTCCCAATGGACGCAACTCTCGCCTCCGGTTTATGGCCCACCGGCTTCCGGCGAGCCTCGAGCGTGTCTCGAGGAAGGGCCGCGTGGTGAAGCTCAGCAGCCGCCAGCAGCGGGATCGCTTCACCGCAGGGGGCCCCTGGCGGGTTGGAAGCTCCCGGGTTTCCAGGAGGTCAATGGGGATGGTTCCGACATGGCAGGGCTCCGACATGCTGTTCTTTTTAGGACCCCCAAAATGGCTTCGGCTTCCTGTTGGTTTCTCTTTCGAAACCACGAAACAGGGGTACCATCAGAAAGGACAGCCCCACATTTGATCAAACTATCAGTTCATTTAAGAAGGGCGAGTTGAAGAAAAATAAGGGTTCTGAAGAAGGAGGGGCCTTCGATTAGTTAAGTTGCACCCCCCCTCAACCTTTTTGCACGACATTCCCTACCTGAGTTGAGAGAAAGATGCCTCATGTCCTCTTTGGCCGCAGCCATGTTGGCGACCAAGTGATTGGCGCACCTGTTTTAGTTGGAGGAAGTGGACATGGACTTGGTAAGTACATTGGTCATCGCAGCACATATCGATCCATCAGCCTTGGGTGCTTTGGTTGACCGAGACAGACCTTTTAAGCTGTTGGACAATTAGAGTTTCCTCACTTAGCACAACTTTTTCCAGGTCGCAAACAAACCGGTAACTACCTGCAAACTGGTTGACCAGGGCGATTGCAATGCAGCATCGCTTTCAACAATGCTTGACATTGCATTGAGGAGAGAAGCTAGAAATCCTTAATAAGCGAAACAAGACCACTCTCCAGTTGAAGCCCCATTTGAACGCACTCTTTACAGGCACTTGAGGGTATCCAAATCATTTAGAAAGATAGATGAATGATTTCCATTCCATTTTACTTCGATCTGTTTAGAATTTTGTCAGACACTTTTGCGCCAGTGTGGCAGCTCCAATAGACAGGGTCGACCTTTGCCGCCCTGAGCACGACATATGCCGCCTACCCCAGGAACCGAAAGGGACGGAAGGCGGTCTTGTTGACTTAGGTGGTGTGGGACGAGGACGGCACGAGAGGCTCTGGGCACCACCTTGTTTTGAGGAAGCCGAAGGAACACCGCTCAGCTCAGCGGGGTTTCGGTTCACCTGGCACGGAAGCTTCAGGAGCTCGAGCTGCGGTCCTCCACTGCTACCCGAAACCGATCCATGGAGCTCTCGGCGCCTTAGCCGACTTGCGCAGATTGAACCCCAGAAACAAAAAAAGCAAAAAAAAACAAGCGCATCACGTGTGTGGATCCATGTCTGTTCTTTCAATACAAGAAACACCAAATCCAATTTCACGGCTTCTTTTTGTATTGAACGAAATGGGTGAATCTATTTATTGGCTTCCCCCAGCTTAAAATCAAATGGCGCCTCGGTTAAAAACCGGGGTACTCGCCGCACCAAGGAGCTGGTTCATTTCAAGCGCCGGCCTTAGCTCCCTTGCTGTAGCTGTCGTGCAAGCGCGAGGGTCCTGTCCCCCAAAACCCCAAAACCCCCAAACTCCAAAACCCCCAAACTCCAAAACCCCCATTCCAGGCCCGCTGGCGTTTTTGAGCCGAGGAGGCTCCTCCTGGCGTTCTGTGACTACTCGGGGATTGCCTACAAGATCGATGCTGGGGCCCTATTTCACATGGAGTACTTTAGGCTTTCCCCCCCCCCCCCCGCCCCCCCCCGGAGTGGTTTCGGGTGGATCCTAGTGCGCTCCTGTGAGACGTCTGGCTGCCAAATCAAGGCCTTGACTGGCAAGGTCTTCCAGAGGCATCCGGGTGGGGGGAGATGGGTTGCGAAGTTGGCCTTTTCCGGCCCAAGCTTTTAACGTCAGCTATTGGTTTGTCTAGCCCTGTACGTCCAGTTAAAACCTGGTAACCAGGGATCCTTACCCCTAGGCTTTTCATGATAGTTTCCCTGTTACCTACTGTGGTGACTGGGAGTGCCGGGCAATGTTACGTACGGTGCTTCTGATTCCAGGTGGGTCATCGCTGACGGGGACGGCAACGAGCCTAAGCCATTCAAGGCTGAATGGGCCACCATCAAGGCGGCCCGGCACTGGGGTTTGGCCCGGGCGATCCCCGTAGCAACACCTTTTGTTGAGGGTACCCCTGCTTTGTACGAAAGGGACATGAAGCGGAACACCACCATTTCGTGGGGTTCCAAAAAAAGACACCCAGTTTGGCCAGGTAGTTGATGCACAATCACTATACCAGCTCCATGATGGCTGTGTGGATGACTTGCATTGGGTCCAAAGCCTTGACCGAGTTCGAAACTAGCGATCCACTGACATGGCCTCATTTTGTCGCCCGACTGTTACACTATTCTGCGTGTTGCGGCGCAGGGTACCGATTCTTGTGAGTTATCTTTGACAGTACTAGCGAGGCCTGCCTTTGTTGAGGATCAGTGTGTGCGCGAAGGCGTGTTCACGGGCGCGGGCGTGTTGTGTGTGTGTGCGGGAGTGTGTGCTGAAGTCTATACAACTGAACTCGGAAATGGCAGAACAAATGAATCGACATGTCTCAGTGTCAGTGCCTACATTTTGTGTTGGTAAGACCATCAACATTTTTTCTTGCGGCAACTTGGCTCTGAATCAATGGCCTTCCTTCGCTTTCGGGTGCCTGAGCTCGCAGGGAGACTTCATCTGGGTGGGGTCCATCGGCTTTGAGTGGTATGGCACGAGCGGGGAGATCCTGCGCCTCGGCCAGTGTGGGCGGTATTTGAGTCCCAAAAGACGTGACCGGTTCAATGAAGGGGGTGGGTGAAGCTCAGGGAGCAGTTCCAACCAGAAAGGTGGTCAATGAGGCTCGCAGCAGCGCCATGCTGTTTGAGTGCAGAAAGTAGCAAGGCTTGACGTGACAGCGCCGAACGGGTGCGGAGGGATCTTTTTGAACTCTATCCTCACGTATTTTGGCGGGTCAGTCGCTTTGTCTTACACTTCAGGGCGAGCGCCACAGCCAAACCTTGCTCAAAGTTCGGTTACCATTGATATGGGCTTGTCCTCTTGAGCATGATATTAAGCGCATGGACCCGCGATCTTGGACACTTGTTCGTCCTTCTGGGAAGGGCCCTTGCGCGCTGCTTGGCCAACTGAGGCACCGTAATGCTGAGTGGGCCTGGGCGCCCCAGCCATTGAAACCAAAAATTCTGACCGTTTTGCAGAGATTCGTTGCCACCAACTTCAGAAATACAAATAACCACCTTCTGTTGCGGCTCGTCCCTTTGTCCTCGCCAAGGCTTGGGGTGCGGTTCGAACCACGTTGTATTTGCACGGCCATTTTCAGCATGCACTGTCCGCAGAATCTCACCATGGGAGCAGTACCTCACTTTGCCAGTATGGATCAAGCGATGAATAGCTTCTGAGGCTCACATATCCAGCAGTCTATGGTCCATTTGGCAGGACATGATGCCCAACACCTGGCGAGACACACATTTTCCGTGGCGGCATTCGCGAATTCAAGCCCATGTCCTTTGGGAAACATGTGGGTCTGTCTCTATTTGAGGCTACCTTTCTCGGGGTTGCTTTAGAAGGCAACCAAGGAGAGGCCACAGCTTTCACATTTTAGGTCGCTTTTTTGAAGGCGCCCCGCATGAACCCTGCCTGAGGTCAAAGTCATTGACAGCAACGGCTGGATCCGGAACCTGGACTGGCATCCGGTGTACCAGGCGCGGGCTGGAGGTTTAGAAGGATCGGACCCTGATCAGGGTTTGTGTCAAAGCCCCAAGACGCAAAAAACATTCGTTTCGTGCTAGCGCTCTGAGGCGATCCGCACAGCGACAAACACCACCCTCCCAGGCCTGGTTGCAGGTTGGCATGACCCCCAAGGGCTTGACTGGGAGATTCACACCATAGCCCCAAATCAGGGTCTGAGTTTGTTTGACTTGCGTCTACCCCTGGACAACCATACCTACGTACCAGCACATGGGTTGTATATTTTGAAGCCCGTAGCGAAACACAATTATGTTTACCAAAGGGTCACCAAGTGACATGCATACCCATACTTGTGTTTTGGGGTGTTTCCGAAAAGCACCACACATGCACTTGGTTTTGAGCCCCGCTCCGTTGGTCATCCAGGGATGCTCAGTTTCGACGCGACTGCGCCGTCAGGATTTTTGTGGCATGAGGCCGTGGAGTGGGAGCCCGTGCGGAGGCCGAGGGAGTTGGGACGGAAGTTTGGGCAGAGTTGGAGAAATGAATTATTCAGACTCGTAGACCAACAAACCTTTTCGTGTGACTCGGCACTTTTCACCCATCGCTGCCGCGCCTCGCCTCGCCGCGCCTCGCCTCGGTGCGTTCGCAGGCTGTGGCTGATGCTGCCGCGCTTCGCCTCCAATAGCTCCAAGTACACGCCCGGCCTGGAGCACCAGGACCGAACCACCCACCTAGAAAAGACATATGTTCTTGTCTTTTTTTGGGGGCCGGGATTTCTCGAAGAACCCAAGAAACGCCGCAGAAAGGCTACCCTCAACAAAAGAAGACCCACCCACAGTATGTGCCCAGATGCGAGGGTTTAGGAAGCTCCGGCATCCGCGCAGAATTGCCCGCCGCAACAAGAGATTTGGCTTAGACTGTCGTTGGCCAGACTTATGCCACGCTTCCCTCGCAGCGATGAATTTCTTTGCCAATGCGGAGGATACCACGAACATGCTGATCATCGCAGATGAGAGCTTCGTGAATATCGAGGCAGGCAGTCGCTAGAACCATAAGCGGAAACACCCTCAAATGTTGGTGGAGACAAACACATGATGTAAATCATGCCCACATCTTTTCAATTAAGCTGAGTGGAACATGAGTACGCTTGTAGCTAAGACATTTCCATGGCCAAGATTCCATATGAGCAACGCGCGATATTAGCAGTCTTGGTTTGGATAGTGCCTTCTTGGTTTTGGAGATGGATATCGCTTTGGGTCCCCCATTGCTTTCTGGTAATATGGGTTATTGTAAATGACGCCTGCATGCCAGGTGAAGCGGTTGGACCATCACGAGCCAGGCTACGGCTTCACATCCATCAGAAGGCCGGAACATAGGTGTCTCCTTTTGGGGATACCCCTTTTTCGGGTTGGTTTGAAGGAAGCCAAGAAGAAGCCGCCATTTTCCCTACCGACCAGCTCCCATAAAGTTTTTATAGGCCCCACAAAACCCATGAAGGCAGTGGCAATCTGAAGCAGGGTTTGGGGGCATATCCAATTTAGGGACACACCTCAGTTCTGGCTCAAGACTGAGACTACATAGCCGCTGTTCGCCCCAGGCACATTCGCTTGCCTCGGCTCAGATCATCTCAGAGAAGTCAGCGAGCTCACAACAGAAGAACGTGATTTATGCAGAAGTTCTCAAAGATTTGAAAGAGTAAAAGGACCACCCAAATGTTTGAGCGTGAGATTCACACTCCCAAGATTGCCAAAGACTTTCTTGAGAAGATTGCCAAGCTTCAAGAGGAAGATGCATCTTCGGATGAAGCTAAGAAATTCTCGAAGCTTGAGGAGCAGCTGAAAGCTGCTCCACCTATTCCACGCAATGTGCCTAAGATTATTTGGCTACGAAGTGCCGTTGCCCCGCATGCTTTGAGCATGCTACCAGCCAAGGCAAACCGTTCGGTTGCCTTCCTTCGACAGGGAGTCCCACCCAGCTAGATGAGTCTAAGATCTTTTCACACTGTGGGCGCTCGCCTTTCAACCTGTTGAGCCAGTGTGTCATTTTTGACAAGCTTGGCTACAAAGGCCACATTTTTTTGCATCAGCGGGATTTTACACGCGTAATGTCGACTCCCGGCAAATCTATCTTGAGGACTCACAGTGCTATCCCCCCCCCCCCAAGTGAAGGCTCTTCCCTAAAGTTTTTCTAACGTATTAGAGGGAAACAAAAGGCAGGGCGTCCCGCTTGTGAGTCAACCAAGGGTTTATTCATCCTGCGTTCCCATTCTGTGGACGTTCGGGTAACCGTTTTGTTTTTTTTTGTGCCAGGCTGCCAGGCAGCCGTCACCTCTTTATGGTTTTGCGCGTCAAGGAGGCGGGGATGTGCGAAGCAACGCCGCAGCTTTGGATCGCCCGAGCTTTTCCCCAACTTTGGACACCAGATCCTCATGTGGCAGTGTCTTGTTTAGGGGACCCCCCAAAATGGTTGTTGTTTTCCTCTGGATTTCCCTTTAAAGCCAACCCCCAAGGTTCGCTCGACGGTCATGAAGAGACGAAGAGGAATGTGAAAGTTGAACACAAGTTTTACACATGGTCATGACAAAGACCATGGGTCCAATACATTCCTTCCTGCCGACTGGACGTAGCATGCAGCCTGGACTTACTCTTGTGCCCGAAGCCCAGCTAATGAATGCACCCTGAGACATGGCAAATGAGTGTCTGAAGCCGGCATCTGGGATGGCAGTTTTGGAATTGGAATTCGGCTTCAGCCACCAACTCAACCGACAACGAGCTCGAAGCCATCAATCCTCCCCCTCGCTTGGCAGACGGCGGAGTCGCAGCACACGCAAGCCGCCATCGTCGACTTGGAGGGGAACTTCTACACAGACCCTCCCTACATCCAGGCGTCTTCACTGGAGGGGTGGGGTGGTTGCAGATTGCATGTTGCTGGGTTGCCATGCTGAGCGCAGAAGGCTTGCCCGAGGGAGAGATGCCGATTTCTTTGCCCTTTGTGGCTGAGTTTGATGCCTCCCAAGGGAAGTCGGGAAAGCGACACGGCACAGGTGGGATCCCGCAAGTACGAGGGGCTGGCCTTCCTGTAAGAAGCACTCGACACCCCGCGTGTGGCAAATGCGGCCCTCTGGGCTGCAGTGCATCAAAACAAAACAAGACATGGCCTCATTCATATTGTGAGCGTAGTTGCCTTTCTAGCAACTTTTCACAGCCATCATTAACACGTTTCTGAATGCTACGCCTGGCGTCAGTGGATGGGTGTTCACTGTATTCGCTGAATCTTGGGAGGAGGATTGGGTGTATGATATTTGCCTATGTCCGGGATGTTTGTCCATGATGCAGTCGTGCTACGGCCCTTTCTGCAATGCATTCCTCCTTTGGCCACGATGCCAATGTTAACCCCGAGGGTGTGACTCTGGGCATGTGTACAGGAGAGATCGGTTGCGGCAGTTGTTCGGTAACTTGGACGGTTTGTTTTTTCATCTCGAAGTCTCCGGCGTTCAACCGATGTCTTGCCCTGCCCGAAGTTAAGGCGTATTCGAGGGCTTCAGCCGGACGGTTTTGTGACTGCAGAGTAGAGCTGTGCCGTGCACAGTCGTTGATTGACAAGTCCCTGGGATCTCAGCGAACTGGTTCATCCTGGGTAGTCCTCCTGAGAGTGCCTTACACCCGCCAAAAAACAAAGAAGGTCGGTTCCTCTTGGAGTTTTGCCAAACATAGCCAGCGGCTTCTATTCAGGCTCATTCATTGAACAAAATGCGACCATCGCAACATTCATGGCCTTGCCATCTGCTTTGTATCTTTTGTGTCCGAGGGAATTGGCAGTCAACGCCTCTTGTGCACCCACCCCGCCCGAGCCGCTCTTTGGCCTGCGGTGCGGCAGCTCCTCTCGGCCTCCCTGCCGGCACGTTTCGCGGACGATAAAGGGTAGCGAGAAGTCGTTTGGATCGTTTGGTGAAATGCTTGAAAGGTTCAGACATCGGGAGTCTATCACCAATTGTTTTGAACCTACCCGGGCTTTATTCAAAGGCAACCCGGAATCCTTTCCTTGGTACGAAAGGAGAAAGGACCCCGTGCCGCGGTTTCCCTCTAGGCAGGAGAGCTCGGATTAGCAACGGGGTGGGGGAGTTGTGACTATGTTGGTGTCAGGGTTGCCTGAAATCGGGCGAGGGGCCGAATCTATTGAAGCAAGGGGATCCCAACTCCGACTGGAAGGGGTCCCAAATTTGCACACAGCGGGCCGTGGCGAAATGTGTAGTTTTGCTGTCCATGGACGGTCACCTCCACGGACGGTCACCTTCCTCTTGAAAGGACATTGCAACCACTTAGTGCATCTAAAGGCTCATATGCAGCGCCCCTGCCTTTGGAAAGCCAGAACAAGAGTCTATACCACCGGTGGCTGTCCCGGAGCTTGGTTCAGCCCTCGGGGCTGAGAGATTGCATGTGCCATACAAGCCTGCGCGGACTGCATTTGGCCCATGGGCAGTGTGCGGTAGGAGAGGTCATGAAGCAAGCGAAGCCTCCGAGCAGGTGCAACCAACGACTGCCAAGATGAATAGACGCCTCTCTGCCGTAAGTGCATAAAAAGTGGAGTCAATAGGTCAGAGCCTCCATTTCACTACTGGTCCTTTGCCTTCATTTTTTGCTCTTGCCACCTACAAACCTCACCAGCCGTCTTAGCTCTCCACCTGCACCCATCTATTCCCACCTTGCCCGCCCACCAAACACCACCAAATCAAAAGAGGGCTTTGAGCCATTCCTCGCAGCAACCAAGCAAACTCAAACAACACTGGAATCTCCCGTGTGCTGCGCACTTGGGGGCCCCCTTTTGCGGGTCCTGCGGCAAACCTTCGGCACGCGCCTGGGTCCCTGCCCGGTTCGATGTCGCGGTTCTCGAGCATCGACGGGCAGCACACGGCGCTGCGGGATTTGGAGCGCCAGCGCCTCGAGAAGCTCATGGGCCAGTTGCGGCGAGAGGCGGGCGGAGGGGGAGCTGAGCTGAAGGGGTTTGTGTGGGGAGCCAGAAGAAGAGAATCGGAAGGATGGTGGAAACAAAAGCAGGGGTTGGGGTAGGGAGGGGCGGGAAAGAGGGATGGTAGAGGAAACCGTTGCTTAGGCTGCAAGCATGGCATCCGTTGATTTCACCCGGCTGCCGAATCGATTCATCCCATCATGGATTCATCCCATCATGTCATGCATGATGGGATGGACCTTGAACTTGAGTTCCTTAGGGATCACTCGAGCGCTTCGAGATTCGGCCCAACCATCGCCTCATTGAGCGCATGCTATCTACCGAGCGCGAGTCGGCCTGGAGCCATGAGAACAAACTCGTCCGCGTTTGGATGGGTTCTTGATAATTCCAAGGAGGTTGGAACAAACTTGCAGGGAAACCAATGCAATGAACCCTCAAAACGAGCCAACCAGAAAGTAACCTCCTAAGCCCCAGTCCTAGTCCGTGGGAAGTAGCACTAAACAAAACCTAACAAAGTTCCCACCCCGAACCCAACCCTAGATCACCCACCAAACTGTCCCAAGTCCTGGCCAGCCTCCAGCCTCATCCATCCACAGCAAAAGAAAGGACCCAAACCAATCCTGAAACCCAGAGAGTGGCAAAACCCCTGACCCATTCGGGGGCTTTCTAGGGACCTCAACACCTTGGTACCGTTTCGCGGCGGGGGGGCACCGCGCGTCGTCCGGGACTCGAGAGGTGGAGCCCAGCGCCAAAGCGGGCCGCTTCCAGCCCCCCAAGCGCCCAGAAAGAGAACGGCCCAAGCGGGTGGTGGTGGCCAAGCCGGAGGAGCGGTCGGTTGCCGTGGGATCTGTTTTTATCGGCTTTTTTTGGGTGTCTTTATCGGTTAGCTGGATCATGGTGGGATTGAGGGTTCGTGGAATCGTTGGGTTGGGGTCGGCTGGGGTGCTGGGATGGCAGGTCGCAACTCTATGCGGTGGAAGGGGCTCGTAGCACTTCGGAGACTGGTGTAATGGCTTGGCTGGGGCGTTGGGCCTTTCAACGAGCATGTGGTGCGGCAAAGCCGTTTGCAAAGGGTTCCACACACAACACACACGCACACACGCACTCTCTGTTTTTTTTTGTTTCTCTCTCTCTCTCTCCATCCCCCACACCTGTGGGTGCAGAAGCCCGTTTGGAATCACAGCCCTTCGGCAAGAAGCCAAACAACACTTTGCATGGAGACCCTTTGTACACCCGGCTGTTGATTGACCAGGGTACCCCATACTGTTTGTTGGAAACCAATATCTAGAGGTCTCAGATCCATTTGAGGATTTGAGGAGGGACATGGGGGGACCAGCTCCAATTTCCCCATGTTCCTTTGCAAGTCTGACCGTGGCGCATTTTTGTTTCCCCAAGAGAACATGGCACAATTAGTTGCCCTCCCTGTTTCTTTGTTTTGAGAAATCGCGTGGGCCACCTCTCTCGCCTTCCCGAACGAACAGCATAGACTACCTTGTTTGGTTTCCTCTTTCGTCACTGAGCTGCACAGTGCCTGGAATTGCGTGACACCGGCAGATAGTCCGCACTCGAAGGCAAAAGAAGCCTGGCAACTGAAGATGCATGTGCATCGCAAGCTGTACACCTCCTGAAGCAATGGCCAAAAAGTGCAATGACCATCTAGCATGACAAGGGCACTCTGCGGATCCTGTGCTGCAATGCCTATGCAAAGAGAAGGCCAACAGCTATCCCACCATGTGGCGCGACAGCCAATTACATGTATTTGCCAAACGACTGGTGGCTGAGCACTGCCGACTCTTGCACCTAACAATCGCCACGGTGGCTGCATACCCGAAATCACTGGCACAGAACGGAGTGCGATGCACAGTACCCGCGCAATCGCACTGGCATGTCATGCAGAGCATCCAAATCGTATCACACCTGGGGCCGAGCCAGTGCACATTGCACAGAATTGTGTAACCACTTGCGTCAAGGCACCTGAGCACCACAAACTTCAGCACCATGATCAGCACCACGTAGACATTCATGTCATGACAAACGTCTTGGCAGTGAACGGATGCACGGCCAAATGCACACTGGCTTGGCATAAAGAGCTTGGCCTCGTATTCCACAGCACCAACAGATAACAAACAGCCTGTCTCCACACCTCGATGTTATTTCCGAAAACCACACCTCCATGAACGGACTGCGAAGGTGCCACCACATACTTGTAGCTTGCACTGATGTCACGGTCCTTACCAGCCGACTTGTGCCGAAGAATGCCAAAAAGTTACCAGGCTGCACTGCACCCCACTTTCTGTACCTTTGTGTCAGGCTGACAAGAACATTGACAAATCCATAGCCAACATACAAACCGCCAAGCTGAGGCCCATATAAAATTGAGGCGTGCAGACCTCCAGGACCTGCCGAACCATCACCTCCCACTGCGTAACGTCCATCACAGAAGAAGCAGTTCCACATCTCATCATCTAGACATAGTCGCTCATGGCTCGCCCGAAATCGGTCGGAACAGCACTACCATCTGGAAGGTTCACGGGCCACAGGTGCCAGTAAGTTTTTCGGTTGCTCATGTGGGTCTGTGTGTTTTTGCGAGGATAATCTTTTTAACTTGGATTCAAGGGAAACTAAACGAACACCATTTGTTGGAGTCCGAGTCCCAATTTTGACACATGCCTATGTGGCCGTGTCTTCTTTTCTGGAGCCCCTGCTTTTTGTTCTTTTATTGGGAAGCCACAAGGAAACCCAGACCAGTTGGAGGTCCTCTGATCTTCCATTTGCTTAAGACATGTTCTTTTTGTTTCCTCCTTGGTTTTAAAGGGATCCATGACTACTGGACATATGTTTTTCATTTTTGCAGGGTGACGTGTTCATCGCGCATGGTGATTTTCTGAGACACATACCCATGGGTCACCCATAAGGAGAAGCCCAACGCGGAGATGGCCTGGCTGCTGCGTGCCAGCGAACGCTTCGAGGCTGAAGCTGCAGAGGCGGGAGACGGCATGGCCACACCGCCCGAGGTTTGGTTCAGGGTTTCCATGCACGTCCTTGGTCTTTTTGTTTTTCTCAAAGTCAACAGATTTCTTTGAAGTCTTTTGGTGGCTTTCAATCTGCGAAATTTTGATAGAAGGCTTAACTGTTGGGTTTGAAGCAATGACTTGATGCACAGGCTACGGCTTCGGATGAAACAATGCGCCGTAGCTGTAGGGAAATGCTGCGGATGAATCCCAAGACGTGGCCAGGGTCCTCAAGCCCTGAGCCAGGATATTGACAAGTGAGGCTTCCCGTGACTGGAACCGGACCATGTGCTTGTGTGAGTGGATTTGAGGGTACCCTTTGACAAGGTGGAATCCAAAGGACACGTTGTTTTTTTGCTACCCTTGCTTGAGTGTGTCTTTTTTTTGAGGGTACCCCTTGTTTGGTGGTTTTAATAGGAATCCAAGAGGAACAACCAATTTGAGGGGCCATTTTGGGGTGCTTTTGGAGCTCCAAATCGAATGGCCGAGGTGCGGTCCTTCCTTGTGGAGCACGGCTTGGAGCAATATGCCCGGATCTCGGACAGCGCGTGCGGCGGGTGTTTGAGAACCCTTGGTCTTTGAATTGGCCCTCCTCCCGCTATGTAAGGTGGTGTTTGTGAAAGGAGCAGGTTGAAAATCATTTTCGAGTTGAAGGGTCTCTTAGGCGCCAGGTTTGCCGGAGTGAGCGAGAGAGAGAGAGAGAGAGAGTCGGACTCACTTCGATTGTTTGCCGCCTTTTCCGTTGCGCAAACATGCGAGTTGTTCGCTGCAAAGTCAAGTCGACCGTGGCAGAACATTTTTTGAGACTTGTCGTTTACATGTTTTCTGCGATTCCTCCCTCCCGTCGCGCCTGAAATTGGTTTGGTAGGCATCTTCCCACAAAGGGCCTTCGGCCAGGAATTTCAGTCGGGAATCCCCTTAGAAACGGTGGGAGGACAAAAATCCCCTTGTAGATGATGTCCACCGGTCCCCAGTTGCGATTCATCCTTGACGTCATACTAAGCTGCATGGTTGCAACGCATTTCCTAGAACCCATGTTGATTCCCCAATTAGAAATAGCCTCTCATCGACCACCATGGAACCTATGGGGGAGTACCTGGAAGATCAATGGACACTGAGTGGGTTATGGAACCTTGCTGCGGGTCCCAGAAGAATTGTCAGCTTGGGGCAGGGCAAGAGGGAAAGTTTCAGGGGTTGTATTTCCCTCGAGGGTGTGGTGCTTTCTTGTTCCCTGCCTGTGGATTCTGTAGTTCTTTGTCAGGTTGGGCTGAGTCCAGTCTTTCAACCCAGCTGTGGTTGAGTTTCTCAAAATGCACAAAAACACGCCAAGCCTTTTGGTTGGAAACCAAATGGCTGTGGGTCAAAACCCTGTACCCCTGATGCACATCAAAATAGGTGGTACATGGGTGATCCGCCCCAAAATGGAGGCACAGGTTGTGACCCATGGCCAAATGGACACTGGGCAACTGGACGGATCCGCAGCCTTTCGCTGAGGCTCCGCTGCTGGAGGATTGCGGGGTTTCGGGCAGCTCTATGGAGGCCCAAGATCGCATCGGAGGGTGCAGGTTCTACGTTCTTTTTCCTCCCCCGTTGTTTTATTTTTGACGGAAGAGATGTATTTGATCCGTCCTAGGGCTGTTTTAGTCCCTGGTTGGTTGGTTGGTTGGTTAGTTGGTTGGTTGGTTGGTTGGTTGGTTGGTTGGTTGGTTGGTTGGTTGGTTGGTTGGTTGGTTGGTTGGTTGGCCGCATCCCCGGCATCACCAGCCTCACTAGCCCTGGGGCCGCCTATTGGCCCTGATTGGGTGGCAGTTTGGAGTTGCTGGGGGTCTGGGTTAAGTTAGGGGGGTTTTGGCTGGCTTAGATCTCATGAGGGCGGGTCTTGCGGTAGTTTGGGGTTGATTTAGGCGAAGCGAAGGGCTGACATCCGGGCTGCTGTTGGGCGGTTTAGGGTTGACTTTGAGTGGGTTTGGAGCTGATTTGTGTTAGGTGTGCTGCTGGTTTAGCAGCGGCTTTAGGGTTGCTTTAGGGTGTGGTTAAGTGAGTTTTGGTCTCGTTTCGGATCGGTTTTGGGGCGTTGCCCCAAACCACCAAAGCTCGCCCATAACTCACTTTTCCACACCCTAAAGCAACCCTAAAGCCGCTGCTAAACCAGCAGCACACCTAACACAAATCAGCTCCAAACCCACTCAAAGTCAACCCTAAACCGCCCAACAGCAGCCCGGATGTCAGCCCTTCGCTTCGCCAAAATCAACCCCAAACTACTGCAAGACCCGCCCTCATGAAGATCTCAGCCAGCCAAAACCCCCCCTAACTTAAAACCAGCCCCCCAGCAAGTCCCAACTGCCACCCAATCAGAGCCAATAGGCGGCCCCAGCGCCAAGTGATGCTGGTGATGCTGGGGATGTTGCCAGCCCTAGGAAAAAAACCAGCCCTAGAGTTTTTTTTTTTTTTTTTTTTTTCACCGTTACCAGATGTAATGATGTGCACATAAATGGAGAAGCACAATAGCAAACAATCAATACATAGACAACTAGACAAGAGATGTATAAAAATATATATACAACACGTCGCTTGATAGGCAAATGTGTTATTGATAAATTAATGAACAACTACATAGATAGGTAAATATGTAAATTATAAATTAGTGAACAACTACATAGCTACATCCATCAATAAGTTGACAAGCAACACATAAGTCAATAAGGAACACACACGTGGATGGATGGAGGATGATGAGGATGCGGAGGGATGGCTGGGTGGGTGGATGGATGGCTGGTTGGGTGGATGGATGGCTGGTTGGATGGGTGGGTGGATGGATGAATCGATGAGTGGGTTGGTTGGATGGCTGGATGAGGGGATGGTACCCCCTCCCCCAGCCTACCAGCATAGCTGGCTTTTCCTTTTTTTATTCCTGTTTGCACTCCTGTTCTGCCTTTTTTTTTTTTTTCTCGAATGCGTCTTTGGGCCTTGAACAACATGTGCATGTGCTGCCCTTTGCCATGGAATTGTCATCCAACATCTAAATAGGAAAACATGCACACAAACTAACACAATGATCCATGATGTATATATGTGCAGTGGATACACACAAATAGGCATAGCGAGTTGTGCAAGTGCAATTCAAGTGTCAATGAAATCGAGCAGTCTGAGTCTATCTTGGCGATTCTGCTCAACCAGGCAATTCGGCATATTATGTTTGCATTCACAATGCACTCATACATGCCACTGAGACATGCTCAAGTGATTGCATTGTACCCATGCTGCAGTTTGCAGTTTGTAACATGAAGCACCCTGCGTGGTGATCAAGCATAAGAAGCATGGACAATGTAACCCATTGTTGGAATCCATCACATGAATAGCCCACAAATGAGCAAATGCAAGTAGGCAGATCAAATGCTACGCTCAAAACTACATATTATAACTCTGAGAAAGCTTTGACATGAGCCCTCATTTTGCTACTCAAATACTGGATGGGTTTAATGCTTCAGTGCCATTGGTATGTCGGAGTGAGATGTTGCAGCACACGTGATGCCTTATAGCACTGGCATGAGCCTGCCTACGTCGTTCCATGCCGTGCGCGTAACATCTTGTGTGTGCGCCCAGGAAGCCAAGGGTCACATTTATAATATTCAAAGCAAATTGATCATGCCCTGCAATTTGGCCAGTACAGTAGTGACATGTTTGCATGTTTGAGGGCATTAAGTCAAAAGCTTCTAAATGATATCTTATGATATTGTCATGGCACCTTTTCCAATTGGAGTGACTTTTGGCCAGCACGTGTTGCTTGGGATGCTTGATACGTGATCCAACACGTTTGAGATGGTCCAACACTACCTACCTAATAAACCGTTGGCAACCGCTGCTCAACACTCAGCGAATGAGTATGCGTATATGGCCACGCGCACGCGCACGCGCACACACATGTGTACTCATCAAAGCTTTCGGTAGCGTTGCAAATTTCTCGCTTTTTTGGAGGCTCTCCGCAGCGCCACACCTGAGTTTCTGGAGCAGGCGAGGGTCCGACACATTTGAAACCAGCGCTGGAAGTCTCTGGATGTAAATGTTTGACCTTTAAACTTGTTGTTGGTCATCCTCATCTAGTGAAACGTCAACCGAGGACCGGGTTCGCTGTTCCTACTCGTTGTTTGGCCAGTTTGGTTTTGTTGTTAGGCGAGACATGCAGAAAGGGAGGCAGATTTACACCAAGAAGCTGCAGGAAGACATAGGCGCTTGTCCTTTACCTCAGATCCTGATCTCCCACTAACAGTCCTGTGGCGCAGGCTCGTGGCCAATTGGAGGCTTGGCAGTGCTTTGATACAATTGCGTAAGCTCTGCGCCTTTGCACAGGCATTTTCAATAGGCCTTTTCCGCAGCTTGGCAACAGCCTGGTGGCATCCCACACCATGGGGATGTGCTGGCCGAAGCACCAGCCGATGCTTGCGCTCAGTTGAATTGGCGCGTTCGTGGCCACACAGGATGCAGCACAGCTGCCTGCGGCCCCATCCCTTTGTAGGGCGGTGGGCGTGAGTACCCCTACAAGTATTCTACCAGCCACATGCTTCCCTTGAATTCGAATGGGGATTAGTGCGAGGACAGGCTTCGAATGTGTTTCCAGCCGCCTCTCAGATGCATCGGTGCTGATTTTGTGCCTCTTTCGCCTGGCCGTTTTTTCCCACTGGCTAGAGCCACTACTCAGGAAACCCTTCGTTGGGGAGTTGGTTTGGGGATTCGACCCCTTCATGTAGAGGGTAAATCGGAGGAGCCACCTTTTCACCCCCAAAGCCCCAAAAGAAGCCACGCCACCAACGCACCCTGGGCTTCGCAGCCCCTTCGGCGCGAGTTAAAAAAGTGCTCTCGAGGCGGGCCTGCCGGACTCGCCCCGACGGCGTCTGCAGCTGGCTCTACAGGTTGGGTGGGGGGGGGGGGGGGGCGAGGATAGGGCTTGCCCTCGTGGTTCAGTTGGTTTTTACAGGGAACCAATTCGTCCCTGGACATATTGTTATTTTTGCTGGGGGACTGAGCAAATGGAAGCACCTCAAGAGGAAGCTCAATGGTGATATAAGGGGTTCTTGTGCCGACCCAACCTTTTGGTTTCCCTCTTCGGTTTTCAGAGGTCCCAAAACGTTTGACCTAAAACACACCAGGTCACTTAGAGTGAAGGTTGGTTTCCACTGTACGAGCCTTTCTCAAGCAACGGCCATGGGTGTGGCCGATTTGGAGAGAATGGTCCAGCTCCTTGAGGCGAAGAAACATTTGGCCGCAGCAACCCCGGCCTTCTCTGCGCCTGGGTTTTGGCCCCCACCTGTTGCACCCCCTGGGTGTCTTTCATGGCATCGGCGTCCAACGAGGGTTCGATCTTGACTGTTTTTTGTTTTACATTCACCTGGAGAAATTGGGTTCATCAATATTCCTGGTCCGCAAACTTTTCCCATGATCTTTTGTGGTGGTTTCCCCGATGGTCATCCCATGTAAAGTTCCTTTTGATGAACCCCCCAATGAAAGAAGTCGACCTGTTTATAGATCAAGCCCTGGTCCCGCAGCAAAACAGCACATGAATCAAGCTGTCGGTGTTCTTAGCCTTCATTCGGAATGAGAAACGGCGCAAAGGGACCCTTTGAACGGCACAGACACATATATATATATATAGACACATATAGAGATACACACTTAATTCACACTTTGTTCATCGATGGGCAGCCAACGGCTTCCTCGACAAAACCTGACCATTCCTCCATGCTCCCTCAAGCGGAAGCAGGCCCCAGAGCTGGAAGAAAGCAGGCGGTTGACAGCTCAAAGTGGAAAGTTTGCGATGATCAGAAGACACATCGGCAAGGAAAAATCTTCTCTGCGGAATATGATGCGCGTGATGTATGTAAACCCAGAAGAAACTGTCCGTATAAGAGTGGGGCATTTACCACTAATGGCGTTTGAATTGACTGGGAAAGAATTGCTGACTTGCTGCCCTTGTTCCTTGCATGGAATGAGTGGCGTGAGTGATGGCTGCATAGCATGGTTCCACCAAGCCACAAATTCATGAAAATTGGGTTGGCATCAGTGGTAGGAATTTAGCCTTTCCCTTGTCTTGAACCAATTGAGCATGTACCCAGCCTCATCCTGACAGCCCACATCCAGCGCAGGGGGACTCTGACTCTGAGGAGCGGCCAATGTCGGAAGAAGGCTGGATTTTTTGGTTGAGGGGGGCTGCAAGCCATATCAAGCCAATCAGCAGCTTGCAATTTGTTTTTCAGAGGACTTCCGGGACCCCGAGAAACTCCGCACAACCTGAGGGCAACAACTGCTGCTTTGAGAGTTGAGAGTCGGACCTTTCTTTGGGTTGTTGCCTGTGGGAAGAGGACTTTCCTTGGGGCACCTGGCGATTTTCTCAGGCGAAGGTCCCCGAAGTGCCCAATGGGGCCGCCTCGGGCGGCGGGCTGAATGCGCGAGCCGTGCATGTGGGTCCCATCAGCAAGGGTTTCCTTCTCAGGTACTCATTAAATTTCAATCCTCAAAACAAAATGAGACTGCAGACTCTCAGACAAAGCCTTTTTTAAGATGGTCTTCTAGTTTGAATGTCCCAAGTTCCATGCCTGCCCCAAGAGCGTCTGCACAAGATTCATTTTACCTCTTGCCTTGCTTTTTGGCCACCAAAGGCAGGGTTCGCCAACGCCACAGGCGGTTCATGAGACCAGCGTCGCCTTTAAGTGGCGATCCGGTCACTTCGCATCCATTTCAGGCAAGACATGAGGTGCTGAGGAGACATTTCGCTGTTGCCATGCTTGCCATTACTTGATCGGCAAGCTTCAACTATGTTCCCCTGCCAGGTTCTTTACTTGATCGATATGTAAGTGGCTCACTCTTTTGTTGTGTTCAAAGCGGCCTTGGTATCGGTTGATCCTCTCCGTGGATATCGGCTGGCCCTGTTTGCCTCTAGGCGACTGCCAGCTGGCTGGCACCGGTGTGGAGGCTGGAACTTGGCCTGTCGATCAGCTCTGCTTGCCGGGCGAACTGCATGGCTTGACAAATGGATGTGTCTTTTTGTAGGGTATCCCCCCTTTTTGGGGGTTTCAAAGGGAAACCGTAAGGACAACCACCATTTTTGGGGATCCCCTAAACAAGACACACCCAAATGGCAAGCAACAGCCCAAGAAAAGCACTCTGTTTGAGATATGTGCCTGCTTGGCTAAATTTTGTTGGGTACCTTGTGCGGTTTAAACACCAAGTCCTTGTTATTCACCAATCAGATTGAGGAGCCCTTTTCGCAGTGCCGAGGGGTTCCTCCAGCCCGATCGATGAACGCCGCAATGGGCGTGTGTTTTTGAGGGTACCTTTCAGGTGGGTTTAAAGGGAAGCCCAAAGAAAGGCCGCCATTTCTGATGGCTTTTGGGCCCGCTTCATATTGACATATATAAATATATAAACCTTCATCGCCGTGGGATTTGAACCAAAGGGTGGGTCGAGTTGCAAGGCCTTGCACCCAGCTAACAGAGCCAGGCGAGCGCCCACGCGTGGCGACTCGCCACTCGCCGGAAACACGGAAACACGGAAACACGGGGGCTGCCAAAAGCGAGCGGCATGACGCAAGGTTTTGCTACCTATTTATTTGCATTATCAACCTGAAAACTTTTGGGAACACGACAAACAGTCGAAGAGCATGCAGGGGGCAAGAATCACACAGTTATGCCCACCTTCCTTAAGAACAGATTACAAAAGAACACACTTAAAAGCAGATTGACGCCTGGAAATGTATTGTTCCAGTTTTTCCTTTGCGGGAAGACAAGTTAGATGGAACTGGAACACTCTCAAGGCTCTTCACACGGGGATGCGTGTCACAACCTGATGTTCACAATGGCTTGCCAAAATCAAACATCCCTTTGAGGCCCAGGTGGATGTTATGTGCTGGCTAGCAGTTTCATCATGGGGTAGCATCTTGTCGGCACTCACAGAGTTCTTGCCGAGATGTTGATCAACCATGCTGATGGGTGATTTGGGTGTGTCTAGGTTTGAGGGTACCCTTTTTTGGTGGTTTTAGAGGGAAACGAAAACGACCACCACCACGGTATTTGTTTTTGGTGGGGGGGTCCCCTAAAAAGACACACATACACGCACATTTTGAGATTGACATAGTTGCCAATTGTGACCGATATTCTCCGGGCTGAAGGCGGAAGGACGCACGGCAGGGTTATATGGCAGTGTCTCATTTAATTTGTGTTTGCATTTGGCTAGATGCACACGGAGCCCCGTTTTGAAGAGCCTTAGGTATGATTCCTGACATTCAGCTGGACCCATCAAACATTGCTATGTATCTGCTCCCACGAAAGATTCCAGGAGCAGTCGTCAGTTGATCGGACAGACCTATGAAGCCCAGGTCAAACATAGCTTGCTACATCCTGCTGGTTTTCCCCCAGAAAGCTACTGTATGGCTAGACTGTCAAACTCTGAATTCTGGGTTCGGGGGCTTCCGTGCCAGAGGCTTCCGGCACGTTTTCGAAAGGTTCGGGTTGCGGAGAATTGGAATTCTGGTTCTAGTTCCATAGAGATGGCGTGGTGGCTTGGGCTCCGGTGAGTTTTCAAGTTTTTTTTTTTTTTTTTTTTAAACTAGACACCCGGTAAGCAACCTCACTCAACATGCTTTGCCACTGAGGCTCCGTACCCGTGTCGCATTCCGATGCGGCCGTGGGCGACGACAGCCCAGTCGCAGCCAGTCCCGTCAAGAAGATGGCTGAGGCTGGGGCCGGTTGAGGTGGTCTTTGATTCTTGAAGCGTCATAAATGCTTGGACACCCTGGTTGTAGCCAATTTTTTCCAGGCGCTGTGAGTTAAATTGAGTTGAAGCACATGAGGAGAGGATTACCAAGTGGGATGAACATCTCAGGCGAGTGCCTGTCGTTTTTGCTCTTCGAAACCCCCTCTTGCGTGCTGCAAGAACACCCGCGCATCGTTTTGCGGAGAGGGTTTTGGAGCCGAGATCGTGTCTTTACACGTGCGAGCCTGTATAAGCGAAAGTGTCTACCCGAGTCATTCATCCGAGCCTCGCCCGGCAAATGGACCTGTGCGAATGAATTATCATCAGAATAGGATAGCATTGCAGAGGTTGAATTTGAGTTTCTAAAGCTGGCAGAACACCAAAGCTCTGACAACTCAAAGGTTGGCTGGATCCATCCACTTTTCCTTTTTTGGCCTTTTCTTTTGTTACCCAGACAGCTGAAAGCCAAAATGCCATTGATCTTGATCTTGACGTCCCCCCCCTCCCAACGAATTCCCCAGCATCCCCCACACACCCAATTTCCTCTTGGAATGTCATGAATGAGAGTCCAAAGAATGGGTCATGCTTCAGAGCCAAACTTGAAATGGGTCTTTACTTTGGTTGATTTCCCCGCAAAGGGAAACCCTGGGACAGGTCATTCCTGGCCCCAAAACTGAACCCTGTCTAAGATAGCCATCATTCCGCAACAAAAGTCAGCACTTGATGGTGCCTTTGTCGGGGGGTGGCTTTGAAGCAGATTACATCGGGTGGATCAGATTCGCATTAGAAGCGGCCTCGCCCCCCAACACCTGTGAATCATCCTGCACTTTGCACCCTGCACCGCCCCCCTCCCCAGTTGAAATCGCATTGCAGTACCCAAACAGCATCGCCCCTGGCACTCCGAACCCTTACTGACAGTGGCTTGGATTCTTTGGGGAGCCAATGGGCGGCAAAATTCTAGGTGGCGGCGGGCGCGGAAGCGCCAGCGCCAGCTTCCGTCTCAAAGATCGGGAGCCAGGCATCACCGGTCCGGGCCACAGTCTGAGGGGTGTGAGCGCCTCTTGGAGCTTTGCGGAACTTGGGTGCGTCGGGTGTCTCGCAGAACAGGGATTACCCTCCAACAACATCCTGGTCTTCCATTTTGATTCCCTTTAGATCCCCGCAAAACAACATGTTGTTTGGATTGCTAACTCAGCTTGGCTTGGAAGAGGCGACAGCAAACCTCACGTTTATCTCTTTTGGCTTCAGGGGAAGCACTGCATGACCGGCCCTGGCGAGCAGCATTACCTTCGTCTTGAGATGCCCAAAACGCCATGACTCGGTGCTTCATGCGGCTTCATTGAAGCAAGACCCACAACCCTTGCACAGTTCAGGGGGTTCCACTACCTGCAATGGAGATGGCCTAACCATAAAACATCGAGTCATCATCCTGATAACGGAGAGGGTGAAACCGGTTCGCGAATTGCACAGGGGTTCCCGGAAGACCCGTTGCCTTCAGGGGATGCAGGTTTTACATTTTGGGGTTCCCAGCTGAAGGCTTTGGGGTTATGGCTCGTTTCACTGGTTCGAGAGGTTGAAAACGCTCCTGGCCTTTTCGGGTTGCGGAGGGGTGCCGGCGCTGCTGGGATGCCACCTGAGCTGTTTTAAGGTTCAAACATTTTCAAAATGATTGATACAGCCACAGGGCGCCCAAGCAAAAAATCGCACCCAACACGAGCCAAAAACAAATGCGATCCTGTGCGGTGGTCCCTCATTTTGTGGGGAACCCTTTTTGTGAGGGCACTGCTCCTTTGGACCGTGAGTTTTTTGCCTAGCCCTGCCACGGGCTTGCAACCAACCAACCAACCAACCAACCAACCAACCCAGACCTGCCAGGTGCTGCGGTTGACACAACGTCTTTTATAAAAAGCCAGAGATATTTTGCTTGATCCCTTAGCCAGTCTGCCGCTGTTTCGCAAATCGTGCACAACACACAATTGGTCAATATCTTCTTCGCTCGGGTAAAGTTGCTGAACGATGGCTTGACACTGTGTCGGCCCCAGGAAGGGCCGGGCAAGTTTGCACCATGTTTTGAGCCCTTCACCGCAGCTTTTGCCCCAGGCGGAAATGCGCCCAGTCAGCAGTTTCCTCGGGCGCAGTGTGCGAGGCCGGCGCCAGTTCTCGTCCTGGCTCAGCGGCGGGCAAGGCCAAGGCGCGTTGCTAGAAGCAGAGTGGACACATGCGCGCATCTGGTAAAATTAGAAGGAGCTTAGGTCCCCTATTTGCAGTTCCATGTGGGTTCCGTTCACAACTTCATCCACCAAATAGTCAGTTTCCGGTGTTTCCGGGCCTCAGAAAGATCTCACAGGGTGGGCATCAATCGCCCACATGTTTGGCATTTGTGCCTTTTGTGGGCTGGTTCGAAATCGTCCCGTGTTGGTGGCTTGACCGACTGGGGTTCAAGCATTGACTTTTCCCGACTGGGGCTCAAGCATTGACTTTGCCTGGTTCCTGGAAGAGATTTGTGGGCTCAGCTCGAAGACATGGCAATGCAGTGCGCATTCGAACAGGTGGGTGGAAGGCGCAGGCTGGTGAGTGAGGATGATTTCACCAGTTGCTTGCAAAACGATGTGTCAGCCGTCCCTTCTGGTGACCGCATGAGGTCACTGAGGAGGGAGTGGAAACAGCATCAGCGAAGCTTGAGAGAGCGCGCCAAGCTCCTGGAGTTCCTTAAGAAGCATCACTTTGATGATTTGGACGCCCCAAAGTTCACATGCCTCGGTTTCAGGTATACCTTCCCCTTACTGCAGGCCGCGCGCGCACAAGAAGCCTCCATGGTGCTCTTGCTGGTCCGCTTCGGGGCGGATGTCACCCAAACAGATCGCTGGGGCTACACCGCGGTGGACTATTTGAAGTGCCAAGCAACGCGCCGCAAGGTTCAGCGGCTGTATTTGCAGGTTCGACCGCGCGCCTCATGCGGCGCAAAGCCAGAGGCTGAGATGCGCCTGTCTTCTGAGCAATGCAGGTAAAACAAGCCACAAACCTTCTTTTTTAATATGTAGCTGGGATTGGCATTTTTGAAGGGCATGTGAGGCCGGCAGACGTGGCGTGTTTGAAATGAGCATTGGTCCTGCATTGCACAGATGTAACATTATACTCTGACAGATTAAAGCGTATGGTCCCGACCAGGCTTGTGGGTTCATGCACGCCTGGACGAGAACTGGTAGCGCAAACGCTGACCAGCTCAGCATGAGGTTTTTTGATTCTTTGAATCCGATAATATCTTGCACGCATGGACGAAACAATGGATTCAGAAGCCGAAAACTGGTAGCACAAAGCGCTAAGCAACTCATGTAGCTAGTGCCAAGACTAGTGACGTATGAGGTTTCTTGATTTTTTGAATCCGATACTGCCTTGCACTTGCACGCCTGGACGAAACAATGGATTCAGAAGCCCAAAACTGGTAGCACAGATCGCTCAGCACCTCATGTTGCTGGCGACAAGACTAGTGACGCATGAGGTTCCTCTTCGAAGCCAATAATGTTTGTCACAGTGGGTACTTCCCATTGATACCTTCATTGGCAAGGCTAGCAGAAGGTGCCAAGAAGGGGGTGTGCCACCGACTATATCTTCGTACCCACGACTTACAAGAAAGTACCCGCAACTCGTTGTATTATTATCATTCTTATTAACATTAATATGAATAATATTAATCTTTAGTATTATTAGCAGTATCATCGCTTTTCTTTAATTAGTAATATTACCAATATTACTAAACATAGTATTAATGTTATTACTAATATGATTATTATTATTGTTATTAGAATTGTGAATGTTATTATTAATATTAGGATTAGTGTTATTATTCATATTATGATCTGATCAATGTTACTCATATTATTAATATTATGTGTATTATTTATATTATTAATGTTATTGTTATGATTTTTGTTACTCCTATTATGAATCTGATTCTTACTATAATTATCAATATGATTGATCTTATTATCAATCATATTTTCAATATTATTAATACATAGTATCAATATTTTTATTATTAACATCTATATCATTGATCTTATCAATATTACCAATATTATTATTAGTGTTATTACTATTATTGTCAATTATTAATCTTACTATTATTAGTTGTTTTTCTTTCTTTTTTTCAAATCTTACTATCAACATTATTATGATTATCAATATGCTCATTATTATTATTATTATTATTATTATTATTAATAGTATCATTCTTATTGTTAATACTATAAATAATCGTATTATCCAGACATATTATTTACATTATAAACCTCATCATTAACGTTATTCATATTATTCTCAATATTATCAATGTTATTCTCAATATTATCAATATTATCCATCTTATGATTACTGTTATGAATAATATTCTCAATGATCATAGGTAGTCGTGGCGACGAGTGCCGAAGACAGTCGTGGATCCGATTGCGAGAATTCTCGGGGGACACGGCAGCCGCAGTCGTGCGGTACGTGAATACCCTCCCTGTTCGCACGCTGTCCCTGGAGAAACACCCATGCCACGGACACACTTGAGTTGGCATCCACGGTTGGGATGACGCCGGAAAATGCATTTGCCAGAAAATGACGCAGGGGCCTGAAATTCCGTTTTTTGAACCTCCAAACGCAGCACCATAAGCAAATTTGCCAACTTGAGTCCAGCGACTCTGCAGGGCACATGCCAGAGCGCTCAATCTTTTTTCCAGGCAATGGCCCGCTTGCTTGTGGTACTTGGCAATGACTCTGCACGCTCTTTCTCAGACACAACAACACCTTGGGAAAGGCACAGTTGGATGAAAGTAGATGGCAGAACCTTTCCATTTAGGTTTGTAACAGCGTTTGTGGACATAGATGGAATAGTGCCATCTACTTTCACCATGGGGCAAGGGATAGTCCCCTTGCCACATATGTTTTTGATTCGTTACCATGGCTTTTGGGTCGCTCTTGAATATCAGGTTTGCATTGTGACTCCCTGGAGTAAAACAAGATCCACGAAGGTAATTCAAGCTCAGGTTGGTGAGGTATAATTGGGGCAGGTGGCTGCTGCTCTTGAGCAAAACAAAACGCCTTTCTCATTGGCAATGTACCATCCAAGCAGCGGCTCGGAATTCGAATTTCGCTGAGTACCGATAAGGGCCAGACCAACCCGTGGCAGTTTTCGTATTGTTGGATTGCAGTTAAGACACCAGGATTTTGGTGAATCCAAGCAGAACTCATGCCAAAGTGTTTGCTGCCCATTGGTCATACAGGTTAAATGTCAGGCGTTGACAACGGGTGTATCCATCCCGAGCCCTCCTGCTCGGAAGCACTTCTGTGCATCAGAAAATGCGCCAGATTTGATCTCGGTTGGGGCTTTGTGCAATCAAGTGGCAAGCAGGGTGCAAGCAGGTGGGAATCAGAGGCAAGCAGATGGGAGGCAGGTTGCTTTTTTTTTTTTTTGGACAATTGTGGTGTTAGTTCACCAGCTGGTTCTTGGCATTCTTGAAGCATGGGACAACCTCCTGCGCAGGGATTGGGGGCTGAACAATTGACACAACCAGGGCTGCTGCTACCAATGCTACCGCCAACTCTACCTTTCCAGCGCCCTGCGCATGGAGGCCGCGCGGTGCACGGATGGATGGAAGCAACCTTTGGTGGTAAATCACCATGTCAGGTGTGTGCCCATTCTTTGGTCGCTTTGAAGATTTTGGAGCTTTGTGGCTATGACTTTCAATGGGGAACACACCCAAAGGTGGACATAAATCCCAATGTAAATGATGTCCACTCATGCGTGCACAATCAAATCGATAGCCAATGGGGGAGCATTCCCCAGCTTTGATTGGGTCGGCTGATTCCAAGCACGAGTTGGCAATGTGTCAATTGATCAAACTGCTCCATATTGTTGAGAGCCCCAAAACAAGATGTTTGCGGTTTGCATTGACGATTTGACTTGTCAACTAAACCAGGCCCAAGGTGCGTTTCACGATTGCACCTGAGCATCCATCCTGAAGATTGCTCAAGGGCGAGCTACAAGGAGAAGGAAACACTAAAGCTTGCCTAGCCTAGAAATATACATAGACACTCAAGAGGATCTCCGGAGGATCCCAAGCGATGGTCTTTCAGAGGGCAGTTCAAAATGGTTTGCTTTCGGAGGAACTGGCCCGAAAAGCACACTCGGTTGCTCACCTGCCATAACCTGCCTTTTGGCTGTGCGCACAGGACGTCGGCTTTAAGCTTTATAGAAAATGACGGTTTTGCGACCTGGCACAATCAAGGGCTCACCAGTTTGGATGGCAAGTCGGCCAGCTCTTGGACTCGGGGGAAATGCTTCTACCGGACCAAGGCTTGCCTTGCGGCGGCGGCGGTGGTAGTTGCGTCGTTTGCCATTCAAAAAATTGAACCACATGAATATCCAACTATGCAAATATGTTTGCGTGTATGCACATGAAGAATTTGTGTACCGACCATCTCCCCGACATTCGTTTTGGATATGCACGAATGCACGTGCCAGGAGGGCTCGCGGCCTAGCTCTGCCAGCGCTCAGCCCGGGAGCTAAATGGCTTCCAGCGGAGGCATCTATCCCTATTGCATTCTTCCAGAGGTGCTGAATCCAAGGCTAGCCTGAAAAGGTTCAAATGGAAGATCCAATCCTTTGTGGTGGTACCTGTAGGACATGCTTGGACATGTCTTTTTTGTAACCGCTCATTTGTGCATGATGTCCTACTTGGAGCGAATGATTATGCCGATGATGCACGGTTCTTTGTGTTGTGGATGTAGGGGAAGGCGGGAATGCAACCGCCGCAAGATGGAAGGATATAGAAGGATGATGGATGCGGGTGTCCACTCCAACAAGCTGCGCAGGCTTCCCTGTGTATGAATTTATGGCGTTGGCTACGCCAAGCACCATCCAATTCGGATTTTGTGCACATTCAGCAAATGCACGCGTTTTCATTCACAGACCCAAGCAATTGACGTGCTTCTTCACACATGTTGCTTTGGTATAATGCAGCCAGCTTCCAAGTATTGCATGGTCGTTGGTTCTTTCCTTCGCTTGATGCTCCGAGCCCCTCAGTTGCGCTATTTCGGGGCAACCTTCAGAAACACCCAACACCTCCCCCATTTTTCCCTCGTGCTCTGCTGCGTAGAGCTCCTTCTCACCAATCTCCAGCGACGCGACCAGCTCCATTTGCACATTGATTTCCCCTCCTTTTGGGTGGCCCCATTTGGGTAGCCATGCCAGGCTATGTAAATCTGTGCCTTGCAACTACCCGGGTTCAAAAAGGCCCCTGTGTTTGGGGGGTTGAGTCATTAGTCACGTTGTTCAGCTGCAATAGCTATGGTTTTGGGTACGGCCCAGAGAAAAGGTTGTACCTTGGCACCTTGGTCTCTCCTGCATTTTGAAAGCTGCAGGGTCTTCTGCTCCGACGCCTGCATGGACAACTTCAGACAGGCTGGCGATTCTTGGAAGCGCCTGAGAGACCGCCTGCCGGCCATTTCCCTGTTTACGCCGAAACCGGATGAAGCCAGGGTGCGTTTGTGGTTTTCCGAAGGTGCTTGAGTTTCAGGGAGGGCCGGTGGTTGATGTTTGGATCTTGGGATTGATTTCCCTGCCTCGATAGTGACAGCCTAGTGGGCTCTGCAATGCCTAAATTCAGGTCTGTGACTGTGCCACTGGCCTGAACCTGCCGGAGGAGTGGCTGTGTCAGCTGAGGGTCCGGTCCCATCCTCGCTGGTTGGGGTGGACAACCGGTGGAGGAACGGTCCTTAAGCTGTTGGTGGCCATCGACATGGTGGGTGGCAATGTGGCCACGGCGACTGGGGCGCTGGCGGCTCGAGCGCGACTCGGAGTTGGTGGTGGTGAGGCTTCCTGCCAGGTTGGTGGAGGACTTGATAAGTGCTGGGGAGCCTTGTGCTGGCTATGTAGCCATGGGACAGGCCTCTACTAGCATGCATCAAGTCCGTAATTTGCATTTGTGTGGCGCAGCAGGACGCCAGTGAGATGACATTCCAAGCCCTGCCACCCAAGCTGAGGTTGTCGAGCGCCAACAAATTGCAGCGGTGGTCAGATGTCAGCCGTGCCATCAAGTTCAGCAAGTGCAGCCAACTTCCGTGACCCACCTCCGAGACCAGGCAGCTTGAACGTACAGCATTTGAGACCCCGGGTTTGACAGTTTATGCCACTGCCTGCGTGTGTGACCAGAGCAGGGTTCATCTTACATGGCCTACTTCTGGATGAAAAATTCGGCGGGTTCTCATACAGGCCAGGCATTTTGCTTTCTTTTCTGCGAGTGCGCCCAGATTGGGCACGCATCAGATTGAGGTTGCAGCCAGGCCGCGCGTAGTAGAGCTCAGGTTTGTCCTGTTCTTTGATCCAGTGGCTACTATGGTCTGGGTTTGCCATTTTCGCGACCGTCGTGTTGGTGCTCACCATTGCGCATTTTGATGATGGTGTTTTTGGTTTCGAAGTTGGAGCCCACAGTCGCCCAGGCCTAGCCTGATGTTGGCTCAGATTGAATACGCTTCACTGCGCGGCGTGGCTGTTTGTACCTTGTGTGTGTTGGAGTGCTTGGTGGGGCGTGAGCTTTTGCCGCCAGGGTGCCACGTTACTTGTCGATGCTTTGTGATTGCAAGGCTGTTCGGAGTGTTCGCAGGGCATTCAGGAATGTTCTTGCCCGACCGAACCGATTCAAGCTGTTGCCGGGTACTTCGTGCGTTTCGCAGGACAGTGTGCAAACGGACATCCACATTGTGCCACCATCTTTGAGGATTGGCGTTGCCCATGCAGCAGGATGGTGAGGTTTCTTTTGGAAGCCTTAACCAAGCCTTTTCACTGACTCGTAGGTGCATTGCCACGGTGCGCGTGCTTGGGATATCTTGGGATGCGATTTTCACTCAGGAGCTCGGCGCGCGCAAGGGCTTGTGACAGTAACAACTCGGAATGAAAACTCACAGGCAGAATTTGAAAGATTAAGTTGAACCTTTCAGGCAATGCCAAACTGGCCTGGTGACAAAATCCAAATACACACGCCCCCGCCACGTGCGATTCTGCAGTCAAGAAGACTCGTGCGCGCACTCGCAGCCAATGGCAATGGACGACGCTCTGAGAACCAAGCACTGCCACATAATGCGCCATTTTGTAGAATAGAAGCCAATCGGGCTGCACGAAAAGTGCAGTCACACGTGGTTGGCCGATACAAACCGACTCAGCTGGCTGGTGCTGGCCAAGCAGTTCAACCAAAAAAACTTCTCTTTTGCCAGTGTTAAAAGTTGGGCAGGCTGGACAACCGCCTGGAGTTCAGAGTATCAACCGTCCGAGCTTGGCTTGTGGCAGTGGCAGCAAAACTATGTCCTCTAGTTCAGCTGCGTGATGCCTACTCAAGCAGAGCAAGTGAACTGCAACAGTTTCCATAAAGTCAAAAGCCAACTAGCCGGGATGGCTGTCAAGGCAGTATATGAATTGGAAATGGACTTGCAGATGCAGCAAAAAGCGCCAGTGCAGATGCGGCAGCAAAAAGCCCCAGGGAAAACTAGCGCCGGCAGTTTCTGAAGTCACCGAAGAAATGCAGGGGCTTCGTCAAAGCCTCAGCCCCGCTCGCTTAAAAGCAGTGAGGTACGAGCTTCCACCATAGCAGAAGAAGACTATACGCGCGCATATTGAGGACCAACCGCATAACAAGGCTCATTCACTTTGAGCCTTCTTCGTTATCTGAAAACGGTTGAAGTTCCACAGTCATCAAGTAGAGACATAGGACGCAATCTGACCCACCAGCGAACCTTGAGCTTGCAAGGCAAAAGCAGACAGGCTTCCGGACTCCCGTACGCAGAAGAAGTGAGGCAAACTTTGAGTGTGCTCCTGAAGGGCAAGGTAAACCAGCAATGAAGTAGCCAAGTGCCAGCATGAGGAAACTACCGCCTTGAACATGACGCACCATTCGCTCGTGCGCGCCAAAAGTGACCGTGACAGGTTTCTTGCCTGCGAATCTGCTCATGAAAAGTGACCCTCGTGCCCAAGGAAAAATTGCCGCTCCTTGGAGCCTCAAACAAATTAAGGTTCCGCTTGGCGGGATTGACCAACTCAGCGAAAGCGGACTACAGACTTCAATGTGGCCCATCCCCACTGACGAGAATAGAAGCGGTGGGAAACACTTGCTACAACCTTGAGAGGAGTACGGCCGGCTGAAAGCAAGTTGAAGGACCGGATAACCCTACACTGCAAAGTTTTTGCAGCAAGTTTGATCAAGGCTCATGGGAGAAAGGACACTAGTTGCGTGGGAAGAAATAAAGAAGGCAAGAAGGAAAAAGCGAAGGAATGAGCCAAGTTTCAGCAAACATATAGCGCAATCTTCGAAAAACGGCTGATGACCACACAAGCGCATGAGTGAGTGGAGTGTAAGAGAGTGAGTGTGCGAGTGAGTGACAGACTCAGTGGGAGTGAGTAAGTGAGAGTGAGTGAGTGAGTGAGTGAGTGAGTGAGTGAGTGAGTGAGGGAGGGAGGGAGTGAGTGAGTGAGTGAGTGAGTGAGTGAGTGAGTCGTGAGTCAGTGAGTCAGTGAGTCAGTGAGTCAGTGAGTCAGTGAGTCAGTGAGTCAGTGAGTCAGTGAGTCAGTGATGGCGCCAGCAACCTGCAAACTTGCGAGTAAAGGGCCGCAAGGTGCACCGGAAGGTTCTACCTTACAGTTGATGGTCCTGTCGACGATGCTTGGTTGAGTTTGTTTCCGTGTGTCCGTCTGATCTCTTGTAGATGCGGACGTCTGGGTTTTACCAAGTTCAGCTTGTTCGCGTCCGGACTTCTTTCAGTCTCCCACCGTTTTTGCCTCGGTTCGCCTGAGCAAGGCGTTGGTGGCTCAAAGCAGACGTGCCAGCGAGCCGGGGCCTGAGTGCGTGACAAGCTAGCGCAGCCATTGCAAATACAATGTGACATGCGTGCGAACAATTCAAACCAAGTGCGGAAAACAATTCAACAATTCCAAGTGCTTCCCGGTCCGCTTGAACGCCTCGGACAAATCACAAGCACGACGTCTGAGGCTCTGGAAGCTCCGCGAGGCCGTCGGCCAAGGCGAGTTGGGAGATCGGGTGACGGAGTGAGGCAGCCAAGTGGGGCATTGTTTGGGTAACTATTTCTTGGCTTGTTTTCTTTTCTCAGTGAAAGCACTGGCATGCTTCTCTTGAGCACACTGTTTGCCATTCTCATGCCAAGACAGCCGCGCAACATTGCAGCTGGCGCCAGTGGCGTCCATAGAAAAAGACCCCGTCGGGCTATGAAATTCAATCCAAGCCGTGGACTAGGTGTCACCTCATCGGCCGTTTCGAATCAATTGCTTGGCGCGAAGGATGTTTGTGTCAGTCAAGCACATCCTGCAACGCTGTGCTGTACAGAACAAAGGCTAGTGCTGTTGGGTTTGTGCGCAAAAACCTATGTTTTTCTGGGAACGCCCTCAAGCGCGGCAGACATAATGTCCCATGCCCATTCTATAGAATTAAATTACGTCCAATTAAGGAAGCCCGACTAACTTTGATCCCAAACATTGCTTTGCTCAAAGTGTCATGCTCTCATCACAGAGGGTGCAGTGTGTGTGTGTGTGTGGGTGTGTTGAGAGGATATCCTCTTTTGGGTTGTTTCAGAGGGAGCCAAAGGAAACAGCCCATTTAGACATTTAGAGACACACCCACATGAGTCACATGAACATCTGGGAAATTGATCGATGTGGGCAGTCTGACTGAATCGCATGTGCCTTGCCAAGCTGCTGGCTGTTGTATTTCTTTTCTTTTCATTTTTTGGAGGGGGGGGGGTAGACAGCGTCACAACTGGTTTTTTGAGGGTACCCTTTTTCGCTCAACGGAAACTAAGAGAACAACCGACTTTGGGCGTCCCCCCTATTTTGACACCCCTGATGGCTGATGGCAACTGTGAGCGCCTGATGTTCGGCTCTCGCCGAGCTTTGGTTAGCAAAGACTGGGCTGGCCTGACAAGACTGCATTGACCAGGGCTTGGCCTTGCGAGGCGCCGAGCCTGACGCGCCCACTTTGCATGCGGTCACCCATCGGAGAGCTTGGTCTGCATTCCAGCCGCGCTCCCTCTATCGCCTCTTGTTGCGGAGTGTAGGAGTCTCTTCTTGTGATATGTCGAAACTGTCAGAAAACCTTAATGCTGGCTTTGACAGGAAGCTTGACCTCCTCATTCGATACACCCTGGCGATGCGGATTCGAAGTATTGCACGTAAACCAACCTGCAACACATTGCCCCCTGCTTGCAAAACCAGGGAAACAATCGTAGCTGTCCCCTTTTGCTGCCATTGGCTGCGTGCCGTAAGCTATGTGCAGGATGGCAAGGGATGGAGATGAACATCCAACCCCAGGGTGCTTTTTCAAAGCTTGGTACCGCTTGTGGGGGCGGGGGAACAACAGGAACATGCACCATTTTAGGGGCTTCCCTCCTTTTCAGACAGACCCATTCCAAAGACGCGCGTCGAAATGTACCATGGACAAGCTACCAGCTCATACTGAGAATTACATGCCCTCTTCATGTTGCAGACAGACGTGGAAGGGATTGAGGGCTGTTTAGCAACAGAGGTTCCCACAGATCTTTCAGCAAGGGGTTGCCATACCATTTTACAAGCTGCAGCATTTGTGGCAACTCCTCCCTGGTCCGGTGAAATCAATCTCACAACGGACATTGGCTCAAACTCTGGATTTGAGGTACAGGGTTCTTGGAGCCTTAGATCAAGCACCATCAAATGTAAATGCCGCCGAACTTGACCGTTTCACCCCATGGGCTGGGGCTGCAAAGGCTTTTCTAATGTTTTTCCCGTTTCGTGTCCTCAATCGGTTTGACCCAGGATGACAGCCGGGGTGGATGAATCAGTCGCACTGCCTGCAAGCTCCGAAGAAAAAGATGGGCGCGCCAAGCCACTGTTTGAACTTGGATAGAAAGTGGACCCTTTGGACATGTACTTGGGGACTCATGTCCAACCGTTTTTGAGGCTTTTCCAACTGAAGCCAGCAAACCGGCCAAGCAGGCAAGCAAGCAAAAGCCAGGAACAAGAAAAAGAAAACACAAAAGCAGAAACGACAACAAGAGAGCACGGAAGCAACACATCAAGACGCCAAGAAAGCAACAACCCCGAAACGCCAGAACTCCAGAAGGCAAGAATGAAACAGGAAAAAACACAAGGGAGCAAGAAAACAAGGAAGCAGGGAGGCAGGCAATCAAGACAGCAACAAAGCAATAAAGCAGGCAACCACCAATTCAAGAGAGCACACCATCAAGACAGAAAGAAAGCAATAAAGCAGGAAAACAAGAATTCAAGAAAGCAGAAAACAAGAAATCAGACATGAAAGAATGCAAGAAAAACACAGGAGAGCAAAGCAGGCAAGAAACAGCAGGAGAGCGAGACAGCAAGAGCGCAAGTGCGAGCCGGCTAGCGAGCCACCAAGCAAGCAGGAAGACAAGTAGCCACATCCAGCCAGGCCAGTCCAGTCCAGTCCAGTCCAGTCCAGTCCAGGCAGCCAGCCAGCCAGCCAGCCAGCCAGCCAGCCAGCCAGCCAGCCAGCCAGCCAGCCAGCCAGCCAGCCAGCCAGCCAGCCAGCCAGGGAAGCGCGCAAGACAACCCACTTTGAAGTGAATGCAACCACTCCAGGCCCATGTTGGATGGACGCATTCCGCCCATCGTTCTCACCTGTGCAGATGTGGGCAGAGGCTTCATGTAGAGCAAGACATCCCACGAGCGAGGGATGAGCCGCTGGCTGTCATTTTGTCTCCTTGATCCTTCCTATGGCATTTGCGGTTTGAGTATGTAAAGTTCGGATTCGTCTGGTGGGCACGGAACTCTCATGGAATGGTCCATTTCCCCATAAGGGAGGTAGTCACTCTTGATTCGTAACCTCCTTCGTTCATTTGAAGTTGACATCACCTCCGCTTCGTCTCGATTTGTTTCCTAAATATGCCCTTTGTCTCGCTCGGCTTCCGCCCGTTGTGTTTTTGCTTACGAGGAGGATTCCCTAAACTCCTCTCTTCATTTGATGTGCCCTATGGAAGATTCCGCAAAACAAAGGGATTGCCGTTCAATGGGAAGCCAAAAGCAAGTCTTCTTTTCTTGGGGGGGTCCTCCATGGTACGAACAGGTCATGCGTCTCTCGGCTCAGCCAAGCAGATCGTTTTTTAGGGCCCCGGTCTATACCATGGCGGTGGCCTGGCTGCAGAGATGCGATGCCAGCCGAGAAGAGTTCAGCACAGGGGTGTCTGCCGTTGAAGCAAGAGAAGAGGCAACAAGTCCTTTTCGAGAATACGCTTCACTTCGCTTCCACAGATATTCTCCTTTCCTGTCATTGTAGCTTCATCTGTGTGTGTCTCTTTTTAGGCTCGGCACAGTACCCGTTTTGGGCTTGGCTGCATGAGAGCAAGTTCGACGTGGCTATGAATCTTGATGCTTGGATGGAACACTAACTCAAGCATATTTTGCCAAGGATGTAATTCCGCGTACGTAGACATAGATCTCGAGCTTGTTCCGACGTGGTTGTTGTGCATTGATTGAGAGTTGGCCGCCTCGTCTTGGGATGCATCATTGTGTCGTTTTACCTTAGGCGCAGATGTGCCATGGTCCAAGCACCTTTCTACTCGGGGTTGGTAGGGATGGTCATCAAGCCCGTAGTGATTTGAATCAACCGGTAGGGTTCTTAAGGATGCCATGACCATGACCATGGGCCCCACAAGCTGTTTTAGCGGTGGCCCACAGGATGTGACGGTTGGTTTCTGCCACTGGAGAGATGGGTGCCACGCCTCCGATAAAGTGCCAAGTACAGCCTCGTCGGAAACCCCAAGATGGCCAGTCAAACTGATCAAAGGCACCCTGATTTCTATGACATTAAATAATCGGTCAAGCTTGTTTGAAGTGTCAACATCCCAACCGGCTGGACTGCAAACGGCAGTCCGCGTGGATCCCAAGATGGCACGGAGCATCATTTTGCCGCAGGCGAAGCACCGTCTTTGGGTGGGATTGCAAAGGCATGCAAGGTTCAGACATGTTTGTAGGGGGCGGTGACATGTTTCTGCGGATGCAGAGCTAGGCTCAATGGTGCTAGTGATACTGCATTGTGAGCCATGAGTGAGCTCGAATTTGTGCAGGTGGGTGGCAGGTGTAAGCTGAAGTCTGAGGAGGACTTTACCAGCTACTTGAAAGAGTCAACAACAAAGACCGCGGCGACTCGCATCAGGTCACTCAGGAGGGAGTGGCAGGCACACCAGCGAAGCTTGCGGGAGAAGGCCAGGCTCGCAGATTTCTTGAAGAAGCACGGCTTTGCGGAAGATGACCTGGACGCCCCGAAGTTCACGTGCCTCGGCTTGAAGTATACCTGGCCGGTATTGCAGGCGGCACGAGAAGGGGATGAGCAGATGGTCCTTTTGCTGGTCCGCTGCGGGGCAAATCCACTGCAGAGAGATATCTGGGGCTACACCGCCATTGACTATGTCAAGTCCCCGGCGCGCAGCAAGATTCGGCTGCTTTATGTGCAGAGTCGAGTCGGCCAAGGCCTGAGTTAGCGAATTCTGGCCGCCGCGGCTTGGGCCAGGTGACCAGAGCGCAAAGAAACACTGGCACAGCCAACATGTCGGATAGTTAGATTGAACATGGCAACTAGAACATGAAACGGCAGGTTCAACACTTATGACTCTTATGACATGTTGCAAAGCATGTAGCCATGTGTCTTACTTTGCAAGGGACATTTAGATGGCCCGCGCTGCGGGACTCAAAGATCGTTATATATTCCACTCAGTTAGACTGCTCTACTGGAGTCTGCCTTTGGCTTTTTGAATGTGCGCTGTTTACAGCCTCGCAATCGAGCTGCCAATCGATCAGGCGTCTCTCAGAGGCCAGATCCTCTCCCGAATTCCAGTGGAAATTCAACACTCCAGATTTGCAGAGGGATTTACCCATTTGTTCACGAGCAAACACCATGGCGTGCACTAAATGCCTCTTTGTATCTTCCTTTCAGGACTGCAATTCAACAATTCTATGTTACTTTCTCGGGAGTAGCTTGTAATTATGGCTTGGCAGGGAAAAGCGGTCACACCTGCACCGGCTTTCAGAAAGTCAGCCAGTGCAATGTGATTCGCTTCCTTATGGTTAATATTCGCTGTCTGGGTAAACGGTCACAGAGCCGCCGCCCAACGGCACACTGGGAGGCACACAGTGACTGCGTTCAACTCCCCGTGGGAACACATGTGTGAACTGTGTTCCGCGCTTTAATTCTACAAAGCTGCTTTGATTCTCCGAATCATAGTTGTCACTGCATGTGCTGACGCGCGGTCCGGTCAAACTTACTGGTAGTCTACGATCCATTTGGGAGGGACACGGAGGGACACAGAAATGCCCCACAACAACCAGGCGACTCACGAAATGTTCCCACATTCTCTATGGGAAACAAGCATTTGCTTGACCGTGGCTTGCATCTTCCTTCTTAATGCACAGGGTGGAAGTGCGGTCTGATAGAACTCCCGAGAAATTGTAGGTCTGGAGACGGTCCCAACCCAAACTGTATGGCTGGCAGTTACACAATTGGATTTTCTTCCGTGGTCAGGGGTTACCAACTGCATTTAGGTTGAAAAACAGTTCTCCACTCCACTCCAAAACCAAGTAGTGGTACCAACCTAAAAGCATAGCAAGCCTTTTCATTTTGGCCCAACAGGGGAGGTGTCACATGGTTTCCGGGAGGTTTAGACAGACTTCTTTTTCCAGGCCTGCACGGGTATGAGTTATGAGACTTCTGGAAAAGAGGTGCATGCGGCCGTCTGGACGGGTGGTCCTTCTCAGGGGGCTTGCAAAAAGCCAAGAGGAAGGAGTTGCGTTTGGTGGGTTCCCCTAGGACAGCACATTGAATGCTGCATTTTATGTAAATGAGGACGGAATACTATTTCTTGGGTTTCGGTTGGCCATTTGCAGATATATGGCGAGCCTCTATTTGCTTTGCACACACTGCTCAAATGTAGGCTGTTGGCTCCATTCAAGCAACTGCCCCCACCACTCTTCCACAATGTGCCCCAATGACAAGACATGTGGTTCTTTGTTGATCTGCCACCCACACGAGCGGCTCATTTGCAGCGACGTTGTTCACCCCAAAGTTGGGAGTTCTCCGCATTTTGTGCGGGACCCGTGTGCTCATACCCAAAAATGGTGGTTTTCCTTTCGGATTCCCTTCAAAAACCACAAATGGGTACCCTCAAAGAGACACACCCACACATATATATATATATATGTATATATATATATATATAATATAACGCGCATACATTACATTACATTAGGTTACTTTGCATTGCATTGCATTGCATTACATTACACTACATTACATTGCGTTGCATTGCATTGCATGGCACGGCACGGCACGGCATGGCATTGCATTGCATTGCATTATAGTACTGTACTGTACTGTACAGTACTGTACATTACATACTGACATGACCCAGGTCAGCGGTTTGCAAGAGCGCCCCCTGGTATCCCCCTGCCCCGCATGGGGCTGCCCCCAAACCCACGACACGCCAAACCCACCTACACCCACCTAATCCAGCCCTACACCAACCCTCAATCAACCGCCTAAACCCACCCTCCGCCAACCCTGCGTCAACCCTGAATCAACCCTAAACCAAATCCGAGAAAGAGGGGCCGCAGTCATTAGCCGAGAAGCAGAAGAGCAATGGCCAAGTCCGAATGTTCTATTATCCCTCAATCTGCTGCAGGTGTCTGCAGGAAACTTGACTATCTGAGACCAACGCCACCACCACCCGCCTCCTCAGTTTCCAGTGAACCCGAAAGACTCTCCCACACGGTCATGACTTGCTAAAGTAGTTTGGAGAGTGTCCTGTTTCGATGCCATTTTGTCCCTCAAAAAAGACACCCAAGTAAATAACAACATTTCCCGCGGAAACAGTGCCTCCCCTGGCCCTCGCATCCGTGCCCTAGGACGAGGATGCGGCAGTGTCCAGGATGGGACCGTTTTGAGCATCAGGTGCCTGTCAAATCCTTCGGGTCTTGGGTTTCCGCAAACCACAAAGAACCCCCCCGGCCCCGTCGTTTCGTTGGCCTTCTTCCCATCCAAGGCAACCGAGAACCCCGAACTTTTTTTTTGTACCACAGGTCTCATGTTTGGCTACGGCTTTGTTCGCTCGGTTTGCTTCTGGCTTCACAAGCGAACCGATAGAGCCTCAAGGGCTTCGGGTGTGTCTTTTTTGAGGCTGGCTGTCCTTCTTGGGGTTGCTTGAAAGGGCAACCCACAAGAAACAATCCATTGTGGGCGTTCCCCGCCTTCCAGCCCATTTAGCTGTCAGCTTAAAGAGAGCCTTGGCTTTGGAACTGGAGAGTTTGACCAGAGAACAACACCTACCGCAACTCCAGATTTCTGCTGATGATTCCTTTCAGCGCCTCGGTTTGCGCATGTCACCTACACCAAACTTGAGCTGTGCCCCAACTCGAAGCAGAGATGCTGGACACAGTTTCGTCACAATTTCGGAGCATGGTACGTGATCGGGGGAGCAGGCTGTAACATCGTTCCAGCTGTCATGCGGGTGCGATAGGGTTTGCAGTCTTGTATTTGGGAATTTGTTTATCATATCATTGACGAATAGGGATTGGTTCAGGTGAAGTCGTTCATCCTCTTTTTGGATTGCCTTCATGCTTCATGTATGTTCCACATTTCCTTGTCTTGCGTTAAAAGGTCTGGTTGCCAAGGTTCTTTTGCGTTGCAGGGTTGCTCCGAAGGAACCAATGGCCAAACCAATGGCCTTTCCGACCGGTTTTCCAGCCTCGGGCTTCATGGAAAGTGCAGGAAGAAGCACCTGCTGAACCTGATCTGTGGGGTTAAGGCCCGGCTGGATGGCAAGGCGCGATCCGAATCGCGACACGGGCTCCGATGTCACTTGGGATTCCTTTCTTTCAGGTCTGTGAGTCTGTGAGTATATTTGTCCAGGTCGCATTCGGACGGGTTTGGTTGGGGTTGAAGGTCAACCCTTGATAGGGATTTTGAGGGTTTTCAATCAACTGATCCAAGTCCCACACTCTACACCCTCAACCCGGTAACCCGGCCACCCAAAAGGTCAGCGGAAACAAATGCTGAGACAGAGACCAACATTCCCAAGCTTCCTGTGGCACTGGGGATGTTGGGCACTGGCACGTTGGAGAGGCATGGAGAGGCAAGGGATACTTATTCAGCCGGGCATTTGGGGGTGCTCAGTCTTGAAGGTGACCTTTTGCCAACCTCACCCAACAGCCCTGTTTCGGTGAATCCAACCCGAAACGTAATCGTTTAGCCATTTTGCTTGGGGCCTTTTGTCCGACAGTTATGGCACTATGCCAGATGGACCAGGGCGGTCCTTTTAAGAATACCTAGCAAGACTGGATTTTTCCTCCCTAAAGGCGAGTCCAGATTCCTCCATATGTCTTTACCAAACTTGTAGACCTTACAGATGGGTGGGCAGAGTTCCAAGGCCGCAGAAAAGAAGCAAAATGCGTTTCCCGAGGTGGACAGTCTGAGCTTCCCGATCCCCCAGTTCGTCGTCATTGGGAAGCAGAGTGTGGGCAAGTCCAGGCTCATTGAGGCAACGCAACCGGCGTGGGGTTCCGTTGTCACTCAAAAGCTGCTCCCCACCTAATGTAAGCGGCGTGATTTTTTACGCCTTCTGAGACGGCCAGATGTTTTTTTCCCCAAAACCCAAGCAGGGAACCTCAATGCGCTGTTTGGAGTCTATGAAGCCGAAACCTGCCAGCCATGCATCCATTTTGTCATGTCCCATGGATGACATATACAGTTGGGAGAAAGTAGATGCCCACAATTCCCGGGAGATGTGGGTAAGGGGATGACTTTACCAAAGTGAGGGATTTTTGTCATCTTTTCAACCAGCTGTATATGTTTGTGACTGCATCAGCCGGCGAGAAAAGGAAATGCCGCAGCGATGACTGAGGGTCGAAGCTGAGCCGAGCACAAAGCAAGCGCACAGCTTCACAACGATCCAGGCGCAGCATCATATCCACTTCGTGGCCCAACCCAGCAGATCACACGGGGGGAAGCAGAACGCGGAGAGCCCAATGAAAGCTAAGTGAGCTCGGGGCACACCAGGTGGCCACATCGAGGCAAATGAGAGCCAAGCTCACAACATAAGGTTGCAACAAGTGCAGCAGCTGAGGAAGTTTACCGCCTATGCGGTCCATGCATACCATGCCTGTTGAAACCCCATACCCCCGTGAACGACCTTGGCACTTGTGTTTATAAGAACACCAGCTTAGAGCTTGAAGCTGGAATATTGAGTTGCCAAACTCCCATGTTAAAGCGTTGTCACACAAGCAGGCTCGCTTTCGTGCTTCCCCAGTTGGCTTTCTGTTGATGCCCTTCCTATGACTTTTCCTGCTGCTTTCCTGTGTGCTTCGTTGATATTTGTTGGTCTCCATTTGATAACCATCAGGGCTATTCTCAACAAGGCCCCCCCCCCCAAATGCGCGGCATATTGTTGGATTTGTGCTTTTCGGGGTGGATGGGAAGGCAGTGCTGGCATACCCTGCGTGCTACTGGGCGTGCAATGAATTTCGAGGGACGCCTATGTTGTGCTTGGTTTGTCTCAAAATGTGGGCTGACACAGCAAGACTTCAGCTGGGTCCGGGCCCCGGCCAGTTCAAATGAGTACTGAACTTAGCTTCAGGGGTTCCTAGCGGCGTGTTGGACCAGTTGAACCAGTCGAAGCCGAGCAAACACACTGAATGTTTGCAAGTTTCTCCAGCCGTCCCGCAGGCCTTGGCCGGTGAGACCTTCAACTTCGTCTCCGGCACCCTTGGTTCCAGGCTGCTGAATGAAAAAGTGTAAGGTTGAATCCCTTGAAGTGGTTGCATTTTGAGAGGTTCTACAAAAATACTTTGGACCCTGGTGGTTTCCTTTCAAGCCACCTTCCCTATGTAGTAATTTGAGGACGTGTCTTGAATGGACCCGGGCCCGGAAGAAGGCCGACCCTTGGGTGCGAGTCAGAGATTCGGCGTTCTTTAGTTGAAAAGAATATCAAGCAGTTGGAGGGCCCTGATTTCGACGCTTGCCCACTTGGAGCTGAATGGTGACGCTTCCCACAAATTCAAGCATCCAAGCAAGGGTACCTGGCAAGTCAGCATTTGTGCTGGCAGCAATGTGTGTGTGTGTGTGTGTAGTGAATTGAGCTGGTGTTCAGGCATTAAACAGCATTGCCGGTGACATTGCTGTGAGTCCCCCGAGGTTCAGTCGGTTATACTAGTCCCTCGCGAAACTGCTCTAGCACAACCAGTCAATCGCGATTGCGCCACTTGCGACGCAGTAAACCACCGTGGTTCCTTCCCCCGGGGCTGCCATGGCTGCTTGTTGTTTGTGAGGCGGCCGACGGTCCTGGAGTTCCGCAATGTGCCGGGCCTGAACCCCTCGAGGCGCGGATCGATGCGAGCGCGCTCGGATGGCCCCCCCCCTAACTCCCATGGAAGAGGGAGTGGGACTGGGACCAACAACGGGTCCCTCTTTCTGGGAGATGGCAAAGGCCTCAGACGTTGAGACGTGCTCGCCAGATGGAAACAAAGCCAGGGTTTCAATAATTCATGAAGCCCGTGAGACTTTGCATTGGCTTTGGACGCCTTTGATCACAGCAACAATTCTCACCCTTTAGTTAGTTGCGCTGCTTTCCCCTTTGTCATCCACTGCACAAAATTCCGCGCTCTCTGTAAAGTAGAAGGAGTAGGTGCTGAATTGCTTGCCACGTCAGAGGATTGAACCATTGCGTGCTTTTTCGGTTCAGAAGAAGCATCCCAAGCCGAGCTTCAGAACTCCACACAGGTCTTCGGGATCCCAGTCCGAATTCCGAGGTGGTCCGTCTTTGATGAGAACCTGAAGACGTGGGCATCATACCCCGTGCAGGAGGTGATGCAAATAGTGGGCAATGCCCACGAGGCCGCATTGGAGCGACGGAAGTGGGTGCGTGCTTTTCGAAACTACCCCTTTCGTGCGGTTGGTTTAACCGAAAACGAAAGGGCAAGCACACATGTAAAATGGGGCTCCCCCCCCCCCCATTTTGCCGTGCAGAATTACCATACCCAAGTGGCAAGCGGGCCCTTCCATGTGCGCTTTTTAAACCGCGGCGCAGGCATGTGGGCAGAATGTCAGCGAGATGCCCATCAGGGTTAAGGTGGAAGGCGGGCAAATGGGTGCCTCCCTCGGCCCTTGGTGCGGGAATGACAGGACCAAGACTTGATTGAACCTCTGATAATGGGAGCTTGTTCTTCTTCAAGGTCTGGGTGGGGGGTTTGGTACCGTTCGGGCAAGTCAAACAAACCACCGCAGTCGCTACCCTGGTTTCCGGCTTTTGCTTGCACGTGAATTTGGTGTGCACAGGATCCAACCAACTTAAAAATACACAAATTATCGAGGGGTTCCAGCATTATCCAATCGTGCCATATGTGTGTGTATATATTTTCAAGGCACCTTTTTAGGTTGGTTTCAAGGGAAACCGATGGCGACCACTTTGGGTCCCGGTCCTTTGAGCCCTTTGTGAAACCGCCAGGCCAAGACTGCACGGACCTGGGCCTGGTTGACCTGCCTGGGTTCAGGCGGGCAGAAATTGGCAGAAGTCTCGTTTGGAGGATGGGTCCTTTTTCAGGAGGACACACAACGTGATGTTTTCCTTTTGGTTTCTTGTGTTCAAAAGAAAAGGGGTACCCTCAAGAATGACAAGTCCAGGAGATCCAACCAAAGGGTCGATTCAAATTACTCCGACCAGATGTGGGTGGCTCGTCGTTTTCAAGGTTGGACCTCAAAATGGCTTCTGTGTCCCTTTTGGTTTCCCTTCAATAAAGACACACGCACGTCTTTTTCAACAAGTACCTTGTCTTTTGGTTCCCAAGCAGTGTGGCTCCCAAGATGTGCCGTGCCTGTGAAGAGTGGGCTGCCTTCCTCTGGGCACATCGGGACTGAGGTCTCCCAACAAGAGTTATAGGCCTTGTTCCCACTGTTTGCTACCTTTTCTGAATACATGATTGACCTGTCTGGTTCTCAATGGGATAGCGGGAAAGAATCTACAAGTTCATTCGTTGCTTTCTGATTCGCAACGCTTCATTCCGGGCTGATTCACAAGCCTTGACTGGCCCATGGGGAAGATCTACAGGACATCAAGAGCCCAACCATTTCAAGCAAATGACACGAGACTTTTGTTGACTCGCGTGTTGCCAAAACTTGTTGCCTTTTGAGCCAAGCAAAGACATCGCCAGGTCCTATGCCAAGGATGATTCCATGGCAGCCCTGGCTAAGAAGATCGACACCATGGTTTTCAAGTTCATGCACCGCGCTCAGTGCCACTTTTCATCCACCCGGATTGGTGGGTTCCATCATGTTCTATCAACGGTGTTACTTGAGGAAACACGGGCGTATCACCCAGCACATGTCTTTATTTCCAGGCACAAGTGTCAGATGGATGGACACGCAGCGCCACCGCTTCTGCAGTTCTCCTTGGCGTTTAATACGCAAAAATCTAAAGTCCCACATTACATACCCCATGCAGGTATTCGAACAAGTGGGCCTTGTCATGGGGCAATCCAGGTTCTGACACACCAAAAGGGCTGTTTCACGACAGGTGTTCTGTGTGTGTGTGTGTGTGTGTTTCTCTGGGAGTTTGGGTCAGTGGCAGATTTTGCTTCGTGACCCTTGGAATGCCACCAAAAGAAAAACAACTGTTTTTTTGGAGGGGGGTCCCCTAGAAAAGACACCCAACTCCCCAGGCTTCATACCCGAATGATGCTCTGCCTATGCGAGGAATGACGAGAACAACATCATGCTCTGCGTCGAAGAGGCTGGCGATGCAGCAGGCGGGGACTTGTGATCCCGGATGAGACCATGGAAGCATCGAAGGGTTCCTTTTGACAGGGTTTGCCAAGATGCCGGGTGAGGAGCTGTTTTCCGTCCTTGACTTGTTGCAAAATCCTGGTTGGAGTTAGCAGCCACCACCTATGTGTTGATACTTTGGCTTTCCTCAACCTAGACGAAAGCTCAACAGGGTTTCTTCCCGTTTGATGTGGACCGACCATCATGGGGGACCTTTTTTGCTTGCGCCATCGGTCGTGCGAAGAGACGTCGTGTGTTCTGGTGGCAACGTATGATGCGTCCCGCGAGGCTTTGCCACGCTGGGAAAAGCAAAGCAAGTGGATCCCACGTACAAGCGCACCGTCTTGATTAGGAACAAGCTTGACAAGTGCGCCCAGATGCCATGCCATGATAAACGAACATGATCTTCCCTGCAAGCATGATGTGGCTCATGACTTTACAGCAAGATGCCGGACAAGATGCCTAGGATCACCTGTCCAAGCGTACTCACTTGCAACAAGAAAACGGGTTTCAACAGTCAGGTACTATGGCGATCTGACCCCGGAGAACATCAACAAATGGCCCTGACCTCAGATCGGCGCGCGCTTCACTCGGCATTCCTCTCTGCCGGTTGCTGGTTTATTTGACGTATGTGTGTTTTGCATTTATCTCTTTTTGGGGTTGGCTTAAGGGGAAACCTAACGGACCAACATGTTTGGGTCCCCCTATTTAGATGCAAGCAGCAGTGCAGAGGCTAGGTCAGAGCGATATTTCTTTGACTCAGCCCACCATCACGCACAAGTTGTTGAAAGGACTTGGAGGGAACTGGGATTCAGACCTGTCTTATGCAGATAGACACATTCTCGTTTACAGATTTCTGCAAAGTTTCTGGCAAGCTCACGTGGGGCTAAAACCAGGCTTTGGATTGACCGCAAAATTTGCAAAGACAACTTTGCCAGCTGAAAAAGCTCACCGCATTTTGAATCTGCGTTTGGTGCAATCGAAAGGCTGGAAGGGTACGGCGACTTGCCGCCGCACCTCGCCCGCTTTGCCGTGTCTTTGCCGCTCAGCTGCAAGGAATCAAAATGCAGGCTGGGCAGGCTCTTGAACCCCAGGCTCTGGCGACGGTATGATCCAGCTGCCCATGCGCAGCCATTTTTATACCGACCACCAACCAACCACCAACCAACCCAACCCACTGCGGCATTTTATCAGGGCCTTGCTGTGCAGCGGCCTATATCTATGGGATTGAGACTTAATGAGAGAGACAACTTGACGAGAGCACGCGTATCGCATTTGCAATGAGCACGCACGTGAGCTATATGAGCTAGTTTGGGAAATGACATGAGCGGCATTGCAGCTGCAGTTAATTTGAAGTAATGGCAAACAGCACACCAACCAAGAAACACATACACACACACACACACCCAAAGCTTCCCTGCCATTCCACTGACGGGCCGCCATGGCTCTGTTGGCGTCAGAAAGTCGCATAGCGGGTACGGTTTTCCATCAGTCAGAGCAAACATGGGTAAGCAAGCCAAGCGAGCATCCACATGGTGCTCGCATGGGGATTCCTGTTTGCAGACAGGTAGTCACGTAGTGACGTAGTCTTCGCTTCATTGATATGTCACCTCAAGTCGCACCTCCGCGGATTCAGTGACCTCACACAAACATGTACCAGAAACATGTATTTGTGTGTGTGTGTGAGCGAGTGAGTAAAAGGGAGGGAAGGGAGGGAAGGAGGGAGGGAGGGAGGGAGGGAGGGAGGGAGGTCTGCGTGTACACGCGCGCTGCAGAGGAGGAGATACAAAATGATGTGCTGAACGTGGAACATTGTCTCTGCAGAGTCCGGAATTGAGCCAATGGGGCAATCACAAGCCCATTCTAAGTGGTCGTGTTGCAGAGCATGCCGCTTGGTTCTTCGCACAGCATTGCAGTCAAGCTTCCTGCTTGCCAATTCTTAGAGCTGCCATCTTACCGTAAGTTTAAGTTTGCCTTCCTGCTTCGGAGCATCAAGTGTTTGATTTGGATCGGGCAGGAGAGACATTTGGACCCCACCGCCCCAAGTGGTGAACAGTGGCACCCTCAAAGTTGCGCTTTTTGTTTGAGTCGCACAAACATGGTCAACCAACTATATCAAAAGAAGAGAGGGGTATGCTGCGAGTGTTGTGTTTCTGAGTAAATCACTCATTTCTGCAAAAGAAATGGTTTCCCTCTTCTACGGTCCCTGGCTTGCAGCTGGCCTTCTCCTCCCTGCAGTGGAGGCCCCACTGGACGGGTGAAGCCATGCCAAAGGCCTTTGGGGACATGCGCAAGGACGGGATTTCGAGCTGACAAATTTGGACCTGCCTTTCAAGAAAACCCAACGTCACCTTTAAACCAAGGTTATGGGGTGCGGTTCCCAGGTTCCCACCATGGTTTTTTGGAGGGAAGCCGGTTTTGATGGAACTAAAAAAAAACTAGCCCCGGCTTGGGGCTTAGCCCCGGCCGGGGGACTGGTCAGTCGGTCGGTTCGGTCGGTCGGTCGGTCGGTCGGTGGGTTGGTTGGTTGGTTGGTTGGTTGGTCGGTCGGTCGGTCGGTCGGTCGGTCGGCCGGTCGGTCGGTTGGTCGTCTGGGCGGCCACATCCCCAGCATCCTCGGTTGCTTGGTGTCAGGGCTGCGTTTTAACTGGCTGCATCCCCAGCATCACCGGCTTCGCTCGGACTAGCGCTGCCCATTGGCTTTGACTTGGTGGCAGTTCAGAGTTGCTCAGGGCTGGTTTCGGGCGAGGGTTGAGCTTGCTGAGGTCTTATATAGTGAGGGTGAGGCTTGTGTTTTGGGTTCATTAGGCTTGGTAAAGGGCTGATATCCAGGATGCTGTTGGGAGGGTTTGAGGCTGACTTTGAGTCGGTTTGGGTTGGCTTGGAGCTGATTTGCGCGAGGGTGTGCGGCCTGGTTTTTGCAGTAGCTTTCGGGCTGCTTTAGGGATGTGGCTGCGCAAGTTTTGGGCTGGTTCAGAACCACACCCTGAATATCAGCATCCTGGATATCAGTCCTTTACCAAGCCTAAATGAACCCCAAACAAACCCAAGACCCACCCTCATGATATAAGACCTCAGCAAGCCCAACTCTGGCCCGAAACCAGCCCTGAGCAACTCTGAACTGCCACCAAGTCAAAGCCAATGGGCATGCATGCCCAGGCCAGTGATGCTGGGGATGCATCCCAACCCCCCCAACCTGGCCAACTTGGCCCCCAGAGAATAGCGCCGGTTGCCCCAAACCTGAGAGCGAAGCAAGGTTCCCAGCCAACCTCTTTAGAGCCACTCACATGAGCATGAGGCCTTGCGCTGAGCTGGGGCTAGCAAAAAGCCGGGACTAGTACAAAAAGACAACCTCAACGGGTTGTGATTTGGGTTTGAGGGTAACCAAATAGAAAGCCACGATTTGGGGGTCCAGCCCATTTGCTTAAAGTGACTTATTTTGCCCTGTTGGCTTTAAAGAGAAATGGTCATACTGGTAACAGTATTATGTTGTTTGGTGGCAGCTTAAGCGAATGGATGAGAGCTGTTGACACGGTGTTTCCGCCATCTTGAAAAATCGGGATAAAAAGGCGACTGAGAGCGTTTCAGTGGGGGCTTGGTTGCTTTGTGGTTTAAGCTGCAATCTTTGGACTGAGTCAAGCGGCTGAAGCCACCGAACGTATTCAAGCAAAGCCGAGCTTGAACATGCCCTTGCTGAGTTGTCCCTTGTAGTGGTCTGATTCTTTCCAGCCGGGGTTAGTGGATGGTGCTCTGTAAAAGCAGGTGAAGCATTTCGCTTGCGAGCTTAGTGCCCTGCCTTTCATCTTCGTCCTGTCTCAAGGCATAGTGTCCGGCTGGAAAACGCAGTCACAAATGTCTCGCGTGCGGTAGGCCACGCCCGCAGGACTGCTCGGAACGAGACATGGAGAAGTTGTCCTCGCTGGGCGCTTCCGCGAAGCGTGGGGCCTTAGCGGGGGCCCGCGAGGGCTCTGTCCCAGCAGGTGGGTTGCCAAAAAATGGACCCCTTTTCTGGACCCGTGCGAAAGACGGGCCCCACATACACCAGGGCCCCAAAAGGGTACCCTCTTGACAACCCCGCAGGTTCCTGTTGAGCACTTTGTCGGATGGCCTGTGTCTGGGAGCCAATTCCCCGCGACGCCGCACTTTTTTTGTGCCTTTGCCAGAGTCTTTTGAGCAGTTGTTGAGCATATTCCATCTTGGTGCCAGCCTGATAGAGTTTTGCGTTGCGCCCTGAACTATCGCATATCTATGCATATATATATATATACATACACGTATGTAATTGTATACGGGTATGTGTATATACAAAAACAATATGCACATATATACACATCCTTTTTGAAGCATCTACACCTCTATTTGGGGCTAATGGCGCTATGATGATGGGTTGAGGCCTCTGAGGGTTTTGCCATGTCATATCTCAATAGTTGTGCTCCTTTCAACCGGTGTCTTCTTGCTGGTACCCTTGACAATTGTTCAATGTTCCAGTCTTGAACCAAAGTACAAGCTCTGGCGAGCGTAATGTTTGGATCTTTTCAGTGCTCCCTGAGAGTGAGCTAGTCTTAGCTCGGCTGAGACTAGCTTCCCACGGAAAGCTTGTTCGGTGGTTGGTTCTGGGAGATCTAATCACAGGCTCTTGGTTCACGGAGTGTTGGGTTAGTTTCCGCCAGCCGCCCACACAACAGCCAAATGGCCGCATCCCAAATGTCGCTTGGGATTAATCTCGTCCAACCCAATGGCAGAGATCACAGCATGCTCCCTTTTTCAGCCGCGCGTTTTTCAGCCGCGCACCCAGCGACAAGGTACAAGATGACCATCGGCTTCCAAAACTTCAGAAACTACATGGAGGCACCTTTGGGTCCGCGAGCCGGAAGTGAGCACCAGAAGTGGATTCGGTTTCTTTGTGGGATAGGAAGTAAACATTAGAACCTTTTCGGCTTTTCCGGCTTTGCAGTGGAATTTCGGAAGGAAGGGAAACCAAACACACACACACACAGACACCCTTTTCGCGGTCCCCTAAACCTCTTAAGGTGATTTGGCACATTCAGCTTTTTTGTGCCGCGGGAGTAAGCGGAGTGGTCAGCAAGTGCTCAGTGATTTCAAAGAACAATTGTTTTACCTGCGGTGAATCGCCCATTCAAGGGCTGGGCTTCCCAGCACGGTGGAACGGTTGCCTTGTTGAGAGCTATGCTGTTTTTTCCCCATCCTTTGCGCCCGATCACCGATCACTCCCAGTCCCTCCTAAACGCGGAAGAGCTGCTGCATGAGGTGCTGGATGATTGGAGGCACTTTCCTAGCATGGTTGGGCCCCTTCAGTCCCAGGCTCGGATGGTCAAAGGATGTACCAACCAATTTGGAAGGTGCCCGAGGATTCTTCAAGCATTTCCTTCTCCAGTGGCCTGCGGATGGAAGAAGGCATCTTGAGGATTCCTCAAGCATTTCCTTCTCCAGTGGCCTGCGGATGGAAGAAGGCGTTGGGTGCTGCAACAAAGTTTAGTCCTAATCCTTTCGTTCCAAGGCCGACCGGCGGCGAACACCCTTGGCATTTGCACTGGCATCGAACGGTATCTTGACCCTGAAATCGGAGGGCATCAGGGAGGCAGGTATTGCCACGATATATATATATATATATATATGTATGTATGTATGTATGTTTGAAGATAGGGGTACCCCTTTGGTGTTGCTTGAACATCAAAAGGAGAACCACAGCTTTTGTCCGTTCCCCTGCTTTGAGACAACCGCGTATACCATTCCATCCCGTAGGGTAGCTTTCATGCCGATGCAAACAGGGACAATCAGAAGTGCGCCCTTTGCAGGGAAGAACGCACAAACAAGACAGTTCTTTTTCCTAGTTAACGTGCTTGTCATGAGACCCTCAGAATTTGCGCTCTGCATCGATCCTTGTGTGGACCCTAGACCTGAATAAAGGCAACTGCCGGGATGTGAAAAGGTTTGTGTTTGCTTCCACTCTCGGTGAAGTACACTTCATATTTGTTTGGCTTTCCACCTGTGGCCTGTGTGCTAAAGGCGGCTCATGTGACTCCCACATCCTTTTGTTTCAAAGAGGACCTAGCTTGTCTAACAAGACACAATGAACCGCCTGAGTCGAACGGGCAGCGTTTAAAGGTAACATCTCCACCTTGGCTGCTTGGTTCAATGTCTCACCTTTAGCTTCTTATCATCTTGGGGAAAAACATGGATTTTCCAACCAGCTGGCTTTAGTTTCACTTTTAGCTAGGGTGGGAGGGGCGTTAGCCACCAGGCCACGGGGCCTGTGTTTTCCCCCCAGACTTTGCCAGATCAAGATCCAGCAGCTCTTTGCAGACGCTTTGGCACCCATGCTGAGCCGCCTGAAGCACATGCAGGAGGAGAACGTGCCTAGCATGGGGGTGTCTTTTTTTGAGGCTCGGTGCTTTTTTTTGTGGTTTTGAAGGGACACCAAAAAAGACACCCAGCATTTTTGTTGGGAGATTGTCCCGACATGTTTAAATCACCGCGTGACTGACACCTGGTCTGGTTGCAGATATCAAGGATTTTATGGAGGCCATGCTTCCGATGTTCTGGTTAAGCATCATGACATGCCTATTCCAATCGCAGGACAACTCCTTCCAGGTCCTATGCAGGGTTGTCTCGAAATTGAGCAGACCCCAAAATGGGTGTTGTCCCTTGGATTTCCTTTTGAACTGACCTGAAAACGGTACCGACTCCAAAAAGCACATCAACTTCCTCCCCACTCAAGCAAAAGTTATTTAAGGATGATTTGGCTGTATTCGAGAGGTCGTTAACGGCATTTTCCAGAAAACCTGGGCAAGTGGCGCGCGAGGGAAACGCGCGGGCGAGCGAGCGGGTGAACGTACGAGTGTGCGAGCGCACGCGCGAGTAGACGGACGAGTGGACGGACGAGTGCGCGGTTGGACGGACGGACGGACGGACGCACGTACGGACGCGCGCGCGCGCACGCACGCATGCACGCACGCACACGTCCGTACAGAAATAAGGGCAGAAAAAAACCATTTTATGGTCTTAAAAAAGGTCTTATTTCTGTACGGGCCCGCGCGTACAGAAATAAGACCTTTTTTAAGACCATAAAATGGTCTTATTTCTGCCCTTATTTCTGTACGGAAGGGTGCGTGCGCGCGTGCGTGCGCGCGTGCGTGCGTGCGTGCGTGCGTGCGTACGTGCGCGCGTGCGTGCGTGCGTGCGCGCGCGTGCGCGTCCGTCCGTCCGTCCGTCCGTCCGTCCGTCCGTCCGTCCGTCCGTCCGTCCGTCCGTCCGTCCGTCCGTCCATCCGCCCACTCGTCCGTCCACTCGTCCGTTCGCTCGTCCGTCTACTCGTCCACTCGTCCGTCCACGCGCTCGTTGCTTCAAAAACACCCCGTACGCCCCACCTCGCGCGTTTTTGAGAATTATACGTTTACGAGTTCTTAAATTTAGCTAAAGGATGATGTCAGTTCAGCAAAGACACTCTCAGCACTGCTTTGGTCGAAGGTGAGGTAGAAATAATCAGATATGGCAACCACGAATTGCAATAAGAGGGCGAATGTTGATATTTGTGTCTCGGAGAATGTCCTTGCGTTCCTAGTTTACTCCGAGTCGAGACGCAAGCGCTACCGTGACTGCCACTGAAGCTACTGCGTGACTCCAAGACACGACGCGATGTTGGGGCCTTGGCCTGTTGGGACCATTCTGGAAGGAGCACCTGAAGAAGCTGGAAGTGATCAAACAGGAGACCGAGACCATCAATGAGGCCGTCCAAGTCCCAAATGGAATGAGCTTGCAGTCACATCCATGGCCTAAGGCGTTTCGCTTGCTGTCTTTGAAGCCATGGGGCCTGCACAGGACAACATTCTCCATGCCACTCGCTCCGCTGGCATCACCTTTGCCCAGAGCTTCATCTTCCTGATGGAGGCGGGAAACGCGTCTTTTCGCCCGCCATTTGCAGCTTTGCCATGGGTGCCAGGGTGCTCTCTCATCAGAGCACAACAGATGTACTTTGGAAGAAGAGCTCAAAGCTTTCCATCAGTGCTTTGGTCTGCAAGTGCACAGGCCGGTGTTGGTGTCGAAACCCGCCCGGGTGAGCGAGCTGGTTTCGACATGCTTGTTGGCGTCACAGTGTAAGAGCTTTTAGGCAGAACGCAGTCACAGGCGCGAGCAAGGTTTGGCACCGTGTTGTGACGGCGCGCGTTGCCGGCCTTTTCCTTTTGCAACCACGAGGCCGGGCACAAACCTACCCGGCTTATCCGTTTCGCAGACAGGACCCATGCAATACCGCACGCGATTTGACGCGCGCACGCGTCCCCACCTAAGCTCCAGTGTTGTTTTTGCACTGAGGCACTGCGCACGGACGAAGTGCTTGAAGGAGGAAGAGCTGTTGCCCGACATGTTCAAGGATGGTGGTTCGGGCTTCAGATTTCATGGGCGGATTCGTGATGGAGAGGTCCACAGAATGAGTGGCCCTTTTCGAACTTCCCGGCTACTTTGGACCCTCCACATGCCTTCCTTTGGCTCCGGCCAAGCTTGTCTTTGTCACCATCAGATATACGGTTCTGGCAGGATCTGGAAACCTATGTCACCTACCTCCGGGACACTGTGAAGTTGCCTGCCATGGACGTCTCCCTGAACGGAGGGGCCCAATTCCGAAGGCGTTGGTCAGAATCGGCACGTCGTCGCGGTGAAGCCCAGTATGGTCTGGGTGAAACCACTTGCTGTTTTTTGATTTCAATCTTGTGGGTAATGTGGTCTCTGAGACTGGAAGCCCTGTGTTTCCTGTACTTGGGGTCCTTAAGCCCAGTGGCAAAACCCGTGAGGGCATCAGGCCCGGAGTGGGTGGGGCGGCATGGATGGACGGACGCTGGAGCGATTTTTTGGAATAGAGGGATTGAGGTATGGGTACCGGGTAGGCGCGCAGGTAGGTAGGTAGGCGAGTCGGCTAGACGGATGGACCGACTTGTGTGGCGACGGCATGGTTGATTTGGGGCCTGTGAAGCCACGGACAAAAGGGGTACTAGCTCCAAAAAGGGAACCGCACCGATTTGCATGCAACGGGTCGCGAGGCTGATGTACGAGGTGGAGGTCTTTACTCGCTTCGCCGGCCTTGGCAAGAAATTGGCGCCCGTAGACGTGATCCAGGCGAGGTATTCCGCAAAGCGGTCGGGGGTGGGGGTGGAGAAGGAGAATCTAAAGACAACCCAGCTTCAGTTTTTCCAATTTTGGCACAGCCCCCGAAACAAGTTTCTTTTAGCCAGAAATCTCCTTTTAGGACTGGGCCTTGTTGCTAACAGCTCACCGCCGCTTGCCTTCGTAAGACCTCCGCTACGTTGTGGGGTCCCTGCGAGCTCCAGCCATGGGCCATAGGGACCATGTCGTTTTATTGCTTTGACGGGCCCGGAGTCCGGAGGTTTAATCACCGCGTTTTTACATGGCAGGGTTGTTAACAGCAAAGCAGATGTCCTCAAGTTACACAAGCACTTTGAATCCAGCCATTGCGGGAACTTGAAGCGTTGCAGATTAAACGCATGTGACGCCAGACGGGTGCGCATGCTTGGTTGCAGAAGTATATATTGGAAACCTGGAGTATTGGGACATCGCTGTATTTGTTTGGGATTCAAGATTCCCAACAATAATTTTCTCAGATTATTGCTTTTTGAATCTTGATTCCCGCATAAGAAAATCCAGTGTTGTCCCAATACTCTGAGATGCATGCAGACTTTGTCAGATGGCAGATGTTGATATCATTGCTGACACTACATATGTATGCATATATGTATTTTCACATATGGCACACACCCCCAATGAAGCGAAAAAGGCAACACTGGAAAACACACAGGTCAAGCTCACCAAACCAGGGGCCACAGGGGGGTACAATATATATATATATACATACACATACATAAATAGGTGACAATTACGCAAGTGTACATTATTTTCCTTTTCATTAAAGACGGCTCACTCAAAGGGTTGTTTGGCTCACAGCCCAGGCGCGCGGATCTGGCCTCAGAGAGTGCACCTGGCAGGACGCGGGACGCCATTTGGCTCATGAAACAAATGGGCGTTTCTCGAGATGATGGACCCCTTTTGGTTTGAAAGACAACGCCAAATCCCAAGAGGCCCAAAGCTGCCGAGCTTGAGAATTGCGAGTCTGTCATGCTAGTGATTCTTGCATATCACGCAACTTGGTGGCCATGCAAGCAAAGAGGGTTGAGCCGTGCTTATGTAATCTTTGAGCGGCCTAGTTCCGGCCCGGGTCACGTTGTTGCTGCCCTGAGAGTGTGTTTGCAACTGTGGGCTTTCTGTTTCGAGCTTTCCTTTTTGGCCAGTGGCAACATGCGGCGCAGGAAAAAGCAACGGAGGGCTTCAAAGATGTTCACACGCCTTGCTTTGCGATCAGAATCACACCGTTTGGGACACGCTGTTCACTTTCCGGCACTTTGGGAATGAGGGGAGACACGATGCGAGCCAGAGGGTTCTTGATGTGCCTGGAAATGTGCAGGACACCATCACTCAGCTGATGATGCAGTAGCTCGACTTCTGTTTCATTCCGCGTACGCGTTCTCTGTTGACCAGAGAGGCACCGCCTCAACCAGTATGCAAAGCAATTCCTTGTTAACCATCTCTGGCCACTCAATCATGAGTAATGAGCCGAATTACATGCGATGACAACCTGTACTTGCTTGTTGAGATACAGGAGGAAGATTCCAAACACCCAGGCAGTCGAGCGGGCACTCCACTACTATGAATTTGGATGTATATTTAATATTTTACCGGAAAGCACACATAGAGAGCTGGTGGTGCACGCTTTCTTTGCCTTTCAACAAGGACTGCTCCAAGTAGAATGCGCACCAAGACGAGCTATGTCGGTGAGCGGCTGAAGTTCTTCTTTGGCGAGCAGAAGGAGGCCTCTTTGGCTTGCATGATACTGTAGGCGGGTCCCATTTTGAACGTAGGCTTCAAACATCAAGACGAGGTTGGGTTAGTCAAGAAACTTGCAAGGCCAATTGTGGCATCAATTGAATACTCAGCGTCCAGATATTTGCTCTTTTTGGGTGGTTTAAACATCACCTTTGGGGCCAATTCAAAGTCAGTTTCTTTGGGGTGCTATTGGAGACGCAGAAGGAGCGCTGCAGCACTTGCCAAGGCCACGGTGCAGTTTATGCTGGGCTTGATGGGCTCGCCGGAGGAGCACATGTTCTCTCGGCTCATCCCCAAGCAGGACAGGGGATGCCTATGCTTTCATGGTGGATGTTGGTGGTTTCAAGCATCGCCTTTTTCGCCAACTTGTTGGACCGAGTTTCCTGCGTGATGCTTTTCCCGGGTCGGTTGCACTGCGCGGAGTACGTCTTTTCCACCAAAACAGTGCACTTCCCCCAAGCAACAACAACTCTGTTGGTGAAGTGCTTGAGTTTTCCCCGTTTTTTTGGTGGACAGAATCACCGCCCTTCGTCAACCCTGACACCATAACTCCAATGTGAGATCCCAGCTCGAAGACGAAGCGCATGTGGCAACAGGGGCAGTTCTTGACCTGCGTGCGTGGTTTTGGCGGCCCTAAGAAAAATGAGAGACGGCGGGGCGCAAGGGATGGCCTTTGGGCTCAGGCCAAATGCATCCTGTCTCTCATGGGGCAACCCCCAGACTGGAGGACTTCCATCTAGTTTCCCTTGAACCCAACCTCATAGAGGATGATGGGGGGTTCAATGTTCGGTCCGGAGACGAGCCGAGAAAAACAAGCTCATATGACTGCCAGGCGCAGGTCATCCAGCGCAACGACACGATGAAGCGCTGCATTTTTGAAGCCTTCGATGCAGCCTGCGATCACCACAGAGTGCGCTTCATGCAGAGCCCGGGCAGATTTTCCGGCACATGTTCGAAGGGATTTTCCACTGGGTTCGGGTTCGTAGTCACCCAGCGGTTTGTCTCCAAAACCTGATTTTTGCTGCTGTCAACGGCAAAGCAAAACGCGAGAGCGCCTCTCAAGCCTTTGAACTGCCCCTAAATAGGTGGTATGAGTTTGGTGGTGTTTTCCGTGTTAGCTTGGGAAAGCTGCACCTTTCAGATTTTGCTCTTAAAGGCGCACTTAGAAAAAGCAAACAAATAGGTGGTATGAGCTTGGTGAAGCGTCCCGTATTTTAGAGGTTGGCAAAAAGGCAGCAATCCAGGGGGGAAAAACAACTTCAGCTTTGCAGAAAATGTCAGCGTAAGGATGTGGATCGATTTCATGGACAGCATGTTCCAGTCGCCGCTGATGCTTCTGAAATCCGGGTCAATGCCAGCAATTGGAGGGAGCTACGAGGAGGAGATTGCTCCAACTTTTGAATCCACAAAGGCGCGAGATGTCTTGACAGCAGCTATTTTGCGGTGCAACTCTGCCCTCTCCTTTGTGAGTGTGCGCATTGAATTTGCATCGCTGCAGTTTGTTCAAGCAGCAGGACATGCGAGCAACTGACTGTATTGTGGCTAGGCTACTGTTGGTTTGAGGACAAACCAGGTGGGTATGTCTTTTTTAAAGGGGGGGGGATGGTTTTTCCCTTTGGTTTCCCTTTAAACCCACTGAGAAGGGGTGCCCTCAAAAAGACATACCCGTGTCTTCTTGGGCAACCGTAATTTTGTCTTTCTCGAGCTTGGCGCTTCCCAAGAGTTATCTCTCATCGCAACTCGCACTTTGAATTCGGCAAGCCGAGTTCTTGGAGCGTAGGCGCGCATCAAGCAAGAGCGAAGAGGCAGAGGAACCTTGCAGACATCACTGAGGCGTGAGAATCAGAGAGCCCTCCGGGGCTATTAATTTTAACAGTTCAAACATCTCAATGTTTGGTGGACATCCACCCATGTATTTCTGACGTCCACCGAAGGGTCCACAAGTAAGAACCCTACCCTGAGTGCATGCTTTGAGGTATTGGTACTCGTAGGTGACACAGACATGGCAGCTATTCGCGGTGGCAGCGGTGTCTCTTGCTGAGATAAGGTCTTAGCGGGTTGTTCATTATCCCTGCTGGCAGCTTCGCGATCGAAGATGAGTTGTGTGGCCCCTTTGTCCATGTACGGCTAGCAAACCAGGGGATGGGGAAATCAGAGCCATACCGATGGCCCATGTATTTGGCTTGGCTTCTGGATCTGAACAGCTGTCCACCTCGCGTGGTTTTGCCCGGGCGTGTGGCAGCAAGCCTAGCGCTTGCCAGGGAAAAGGTGAAGCAAATTCCCGATGACGACCAAAGTGCCAATGAGTCCGTCGTCATGGTGCAGAGGACCCATTTTAGCCACATACGTGGCTTGGCAATTGTAACACTTGTGTTGCGCAAACAACGAAGAATCAGGCTCTCAAAGGTGCATGTACAGGTCTGGTGTGCAGAGCGCAAAAATGCGAAGACAGGAATCCGTGGAGTACAAGTGTTTGTCTTTGTATGTATATACAGAATATACACAGCATGTTATGCATCGCCATCTTTTTCACAGGTGCGCTCAATCTCACCAGCTTGTTCAGTGGGCTTTTAGATACGCAGGATCATCGAGCAGACCTTTGGGGTCATCCGCAGCGTGGGGTGCTCGAAGCGTTTGTTTTCGGCGAGCTTCGAAGACGGCAGGGGATGTGCGAATCGCTGAGGTGGTTGCGGATCATATGCAGCTGTATTCAGCAGCTTAATCGCAAGCAGTCTCCAAATGGGCGTGTCTTTTTTGAGGGTACCCCTTTTTTGAGGTTTTAAAGGAACCCGCAAAAGCACAAATTTGGGTCCCCCGAGCCTGGCCTTGAATTTGATTTGGATTTCACCTCGAAAGTGGTGGACGTGAAGCCCAAATCGTCCAAGGGTCCCTCAGTGACGTCACACGCCGCCGAGTAGAGTTGGAGAGGCTGCCAGGCTCACGCGGACGCGGACGCGAACTCCGTACACGGTCCCTAAATATTGCAAGTGAACCAACCACAACCAATCACCAAACTCTGGTAAATTCTGTTGGACTACAGAGTTTGGCCTGTTCACCCGCTCGAACAATCGGGGCATCCGCACGGTGCTGGGGATGCATTGCGATCCCACACTCTCGGCGCCGCTAGGCAGATCTCTCTGCTTGCGAAACCACCGGGACATCTTCGTGGTTTCTCAAAGGAAGCAGAGTAATGGGCATAATGTACCGAAGGCATTCTGTACAGGGTTGGAAGGTTGCCCCTTTTTGGGCGGGGTCTGCGCTTTGCTTGCCCATGCGCAGTGTTCACGCTTGGTTTTCTTGATGGATCCCATCTACACCAAAGCCTGGAGCCCATTGAGCGAGGCTCCGGGCATCCTGGAGGAAGGGTTGAGCGCCGAGGGGTTCCTCAAGATGTTGCATGGGGCCCCGCTCCACACCAGGAGTGAGAGTTTCTTTGGCTTTAGTCTTTCCTGCTGTTTGAATTGGGGTCTTCTGCACGCGGTTCATGGCACACTGTGCCAAGAGAGGGGGGGCCCAGAATGTTTAAGGTGGTTTCTGGGTGCCCCACAGCCGCGTTTCATGTGCTGAACGGTGGGGCAACCCTATAGTTTGTGGTTGGTTGCTTGCAGTATGCAGGGCATCCACCGTATGAAGACTTTCGGGGGCCGAGGAATCCTTCTTTTTGCTGCCCATGCTGCGGCGACTTGAGGGCGTCATGGCTCAGATGGAGCTTCAGGACGCGTGATGTTGCGCGAAGCAAAGCTGGGGTTTGTCTTTTACCAAAATGGGGGTTGAGGGAATAAGAGTGGAGGGTGGAGGAAGGGGGGGGGTTGAAATGATTTGGGGGCTTTGCGGGGTGGCTTGGGGGGGATTCCTGCGGTTTCTATCAAAAGGAGATTTATCCCATTAAAGACTCGTCCAGGTTTCAACATAGGGAATCGGAGAGAAACCACAAACAGAAGGGGTCTACACCCTCCCACACCAGCTAGAGATCTAACATGACAGCCTACAGGAAGGATAAAAGAGAGCTCACTGGAAGCTATGCTGAACAGGTGGTGTGTTGCATCGTGGACGGACGAGCACCCAGCGCCCTGTGGAAAGTTGTGTTTTCTACATGGCAGCAGCACTGGCAGGAGGAGGACAAGACAAGCTACCGGGCTAGGAAGTCCGTACTGGACGCGGAGAAGAAGGTCTCCGAAGGCGGTCTTTGAAGGGCAAGCGAGGGCCGAGAAGTGGATATGCTTGAGGCTTCCATTCTTTGGTCTTTGAGCATGTTTCCTTCGACACAATGCTGCAGAATTTGCTGAAAGAAAATAGGGGGGGGAAAAAAAAGACAGGGAGGTTCTCAAGGTGCTGGAACTTCTTTTACTCATGGCAACTGGCTCGTCGCGGCAAATTGTGGACATGCATAAGAATGAGTCGTACCTTTTGGGGATGGTGTTCAAGCGAAGTCAACTCCAACTTCTTCTGAGAGGGTGCGTCTTTTTTGGGGTACCCTCAAAATGCGTTTTCTTTTGAACAGGGGTGCCATCAAAAAAGACAGACCCACATACCCTCAGTGTGTCGGCTCCCTGGTCAAATTCACTTCGGCTCATTTCGCACCAGCTACGAGGCAGGCCAGGGTTGACCCATGGACTGCGCCAAAGTTTAGTCGCTTCCCCCCTCTGCCCCCCCGCCACCCACCCGACGAAGAGCGCGAGCCCTGAAAATCGATGCGAGGCCTGCTGGAAGACCTGACCTACTGCGTGGAGTCAGTAAAGAGATTTAAGGCGTGTGGGTCCAGAGACGGACTTCAAAACTCACATGGGTATGAGTTTTAACAGGCAGCCTGAAGTGGACATCACAAGTTGGGAGAGACATGTCCGAGGTTCCCTGGCCGCATTGGAAGCAACCGCTCTCTACTTGGCCATGCTGTGTGGTTTGCTTGCAATATTTGGGGAAATCATAGCCCTTTTGCAAGCCGGGCTTTCTCCATGTGGAAGAAATAGGCCCAGGGTCACTGTTTGACTGCCCCACGGTAGACTAAAACCCAGTGGTTCAATGAACCACCCCTGGGTTTAAGTCTACCCTGGGGTAGCTGAAAAGTGGAAGCCTGAATAGGCCCTTCCGGCCGTGGCTTACGATGGTCCTCCGATGGGGGAGCATGGATTCCCACCGCAGCTTTCCTTGACATGGCACTACTATCTCCAAATACCCCAGCTTGTTGAGGGTAACGTCATCCCGGACTACAAGAGGAGGTATAAGTTGATCGGACCGTCGGACATTGAGCATCAACTCTGTGCCTCTACCCCTGCTCGTGACAACTCGTAGAACGGATTCCATGGACAGTACGAATTGGGAAGAGGGTTTGCACGTTCCTCGGACACTGTGCTTGTTGAGCTGTCGAGAACAATGGTGTTTTGTGACTTTTGGCTGGACTCGTCGCTTGTTCTAAGATATCAACAGTTTCAGCCCTCCCCGCAGGTCACATATGGTGGCGGCCAGTGAGCGGCCAGAGGATGTGTCACCCCTTTTTCCAGTGGCCCTCACCCAGCCTTCTGTTCGCAAAATGTGATTGATGCAAGCCTATACATATATATATATATATGTATAGCCGAAGCTCTTATTCAGCCACTTTCAAAAGCTTCTGCTTCATGAGTGGGAGTAGGGAGAGGAGGAGGCAATGCAGGCATTGCGTGCCATGCAAGAGGCAATTTGCGTAGAGTTCGCTGGCTTTCTGTAGGTGCCATCTACATGCCGTGCCGCTGCCACGCTTTTTTTTTTGTGTGCAGCCGGCGCCGGATCGGGGATCGCATGGCATGGGTAGGTTGCGACAAGTTGCCGAGGCAGGCAGTCAGCCTCGGACAGGCAAAGCTGACTGAACCCTGGTCTGTCCTCAGATCAGCTTCCAGGATTGTTTGAGAGGGGCTCAGTGGAGGAACAACGAACCGGAGAGGCCCTTGCAAGAAGAGCGGCTGTGGATTGATGCCCGTGCAGATGGCGGGCGCTCCAAGTGTCGAGTGGAAAGATCTCCATTGCTTTCGCGAGAAAAGGTTGCTCTCTAGAACTTGTGCCCAGCGTGGAAGATATCAACATTTCCCTGGAAGGTGGCAGTGCATGAGGCAAGTCGGCTTGGGCGCAGCTCCAAGCCAGCTCTGCTGGACCGGAGGCAAGGACAGGAGAAATTGTGTTCAGGCAATCCCTTACGTGTGCCAGACTTCAAAAAGCTGGTTTTAGTTGCAACGCTTGGAAGGGGAAAGCAGAAATGATTGGCTACAGTGAGTGAAGGGACGGTTCTTGCCGCAGCTATCTTCGTCAGGGTGATCAGGAAATGAACCCGCCCAACAATCTACACAATAATCCAGCCATTTCCGGCAGCTCAGCAGTGTGATGTGCCAGCAGACTTGAACGCAGCTTCGGCAGTCGCGTGCTTACGCTCCATTCCCTTAACCCTATCCCCAACCCCCTGCCCTAAAAACGTGACTTAGCACCCCTGCTAGGTTCAGACCGTTGCCGGTCTCTTCAAGACCCAGCACTGCACGGCTGGGAGGGTTTTTAGTTTCGGGTTAAGGGTTTTAGTTTAGGAGAAAGATGAGAGGAGAGAAAAAAGACATTGTGGCTCAAACACAAAAGATACATGTAATATACACATGTATCATATCTACCATTTTTACACCTTTAGCAATTCATGCCTCAAGTATCCTTTATTATCATCTAAATAGTAATAGTTTTGTCCTATTTTTTTTTATCTATTCGTTTTACTGTTTAAGAAATTTTTAGCCAGTGACTGGTGTGTTTTTCCGCTATTACCTTTTTTCTTAACTTCGGGGTATGTTCTACTGCGCTTTGCTTGTCAAGATACATTTAATTTAACTTCAAACTCATGTTTCTTCTTCCTTGCTTCTAATGGTGTCATTTTAGTAGCGGATGAAGCCATTTTATTATTATATGTTAATAATATCTCTAGATTATAATATATGCACTGGATATTTTGCTTGTCCTTTTTTCATGTGCTTCAAATCGCTTAAACAGCATGTCTTTATAGGTTTGTATAAATCTCTCGGTGAAAGCTGGATGCCCTCTTGTCTTATGTATCTCAATCTTTTTACCTTCTAAACATTCAATAACTGTTTTACTATACCAACTCCCTTCCTCATCACTGTAAGCCATCTTGGGTGTATCAGCCATTTTTTGGTAGTCCTGCCATTATTCGCGCCAGCATATCAGGCGGTTCTTTGCTCTTGATCGGTATGACAGTAGCATATTTCCGAAAAAGTATCAATTATCTATTCTATGTTTTTGGTTTTCTAAATCATTTTTGAGTATAAAGAACAGATCTACTTGATATTCAAAATGCGCGTGGGGTGCTACAAGACTGTTCTCACCTCTGGGTTTCCTCTTCTCTTCGACATTCTTCCTAAAAAAAAAAAAAACAAGAACTCTTCCACATCTTCTTTCGTACTGCGTTTGTCTTTCTCTCTGGCATCTTTAAGGGTAGTCACCCTACTCCCGAAACCCGAGCGATCATAATATATGTCATTTATGATCTTCTGTTTGTCCGAAGCCATATAAATAACAAAAGACCCCATTGCTATTTAATGCACGCTTACATTACAATAGAAGCAAGACGCACAGCAATTATGCCCGTAATCATCACATAGTCGCCGTGCTGTAAAGTTGCTACATAGTTTACTCTGCTTCACTTCAACATTGAATAAGGTATTACTTTTCTCGCATCTGCTTTTACATCTGTTCAAGCACCATTCATGTGGTATGTATTCTTCATCATTTATCTCCCTCCCTGCTTTCCTGTCCTGCAATTTGTAGTTCTCCACCTTGTTTCTAAAATATATCATGATCAAATTCTTCATTTTTGTAAAACCTGACTTTCTCGAAATCAACACAACGAGTTATACTTGTCCATATCCATTCTCTACTTGCTGTTGGCAATTCCCATTCGTGAATGCTTGTGCTTTTATTGACGCTTGCCCCCTAACTTGAATGACGAGTATATAAATTTATTATCAATAACCGCCTCAAAGAGCATAAACTTATCTTCGTCATTTGCTATGTTCTGTAATGTTATTTGTGATCCCAAGTTGTCATGTCCTATCTCTACAATTCTATATCTTATGTTCTTATTCACCCTCGGTTGTCTAATCCACGGTCTGGCAATTAAGATCTCTCCTACTTCGTATTTGCTCTTCTTGTTCATCCTTTCTCTGATTTCATCCTCATCTCATGTTGGTATATGCGATATTATGCTCCGATGCCATTATGTCGTCAGTTATTTCAACATATTTCGGGAATTATGTCTTGAATAGGCAACTTATCTTCCCAAAAATACTTATACATGTTGTTCATGATTTCCCTGTTTCTTTCTCCTTCCTCGCTGTCCTTCGCTCCGACCCTCTGACAAACTTGTAAGAGTATTCCCTTTTGGAATCCCAATCACTCATTCCCTCCTTCACTTTTCCCATACTTTACTGCAGGAGCCCCCCAAAATGCTGCTACCGTATAGTTCCTATATCAACATAACATAGTACTCCCCGAAGCCCTAGTCTCATTAGACAGGCCCCTATACTAGAGCAAGCAGAGGCTGACCCCAGACCTTACATCCTAATACCGCCCCCTATACGCTTTCACCCGATTTCTCAACCCGCATACCAAAGTAACCCTTTCACTCCCGCAAAACACAAAGCACACCCCAAAACTAGCTCAATAGTCCACAACACAATCCAAAACCAAGCCCACCCCCCCAAATCCCACAAGAAATCCCAAATACAATTCAAGACCAAAGCACCTCGGCTTCGGCCGGTCGCCTGGACTGATGTTGGCCTGGGCGCTGTTGGCGCCTGTGCTATCAGAGAGGCCGGCTCTGGAGCCAGTGCGGCCAGTCTCTGGAAATTCTGGGGGAGCGCGCGTTTCCGTTTCGTGTTCCAAGGTAACCTGTGTATATGACATGGTCTCCGGCAGAGGTACCAGGGAGTTTTGAGGGCTGCTTGTTGGAATTGGCAACTGTTTGGAATAGTTTATGGCGTTTGCAGAGGCCTCAGGTTGCAGTTCCGCAGTGATAGGGGTTGCCGGAGCTGACTGCCGGCCACTGCAGGTCTTTCAGGAGTGACGTCGCCTTCAATTGTACTAAGCCAACCAGTTCTCAGACCCAACGCATTCCAGATCCTGCCAGTTGACTTCAAGCTTCCAGGTCCCAGTTTGGTCAAATGTCAACCGGCTTTGGAGCCGGATCCTCAGCGTCCTGAATGCTTTTATTTTTTGTTGGAAGGATCTAAAATTGCAGCGACGCGTGGCGATTTTGCCGTGGCTTCCAACTTGCATGCTGTAATATTTGGTTGGGACATAGCATGACTTTTCATGCTGCTGATGGGAAGCACACATGGAGAAGTCCACCGCAAAATGCACAACGGTTCGCGCAGGAATATTCATGAAACGCCCCCCCCTCCCCCCCCCCCCCAACAAAACACACCACCCCTTGAAACACACCTCCAGTGCTGGCTTATGTTTGTCTTCCCGGGGTGTGAAGTGGGGGGTCCCCAAAAGGGTGTGAAAGATAGTCATAGTTGTTTCCAAAGAATCGGACGCTGGGTTTGAGTGTTGCTGATGATATCACCGTCTTTATATAGTGGAGCAGATCCACCATATGTCTTTCCTTCTAGTTCCATTACACCACATAGGGGCCAGTGTTTTGGAGGTTGAGCTCCTCAGATCACTGACCGGTTTGGGGATTGAACCTTTTGGGTAAACCCGGAACAGCTCGCCAATCAGACAATTGTTGTCGTTTTGGAGGGCACTCTTTTTTTTAAAGGGAAACCAACAAAGAACATTTTGTGAGTCCCCTACAAATAGAGACACGCAATTGGGAAGCCTGAGATTTCCACCGACCGCCCTGAACTCCCGCCCGTCAAAGGCAGCTCTTGGGCCACAGTCTGGACGGGGGCCTTCTGCCCCCTCGCTGTTCGCCAGCTTCGGACGCCAGCGAGGCAGGGCTTGAGCAGGTCTTGAGGGCCAAGTGGCAAAATCGGAATCTCGCGGTTCTTTTTTGAGTTGGCAGCCTTTCCAAGGTTGGTTTGCGGGACCCCTCGCAACCGGGACCCCATTTGTCGGGACACCATAGATGTCACCTTTAGCGAATTTGTTGACAGATTCATATGAAACCTTTCGATTTGCTTCCGGAGGCTTGAACCTGTTCGGACAGGCTTGCAGGTGATTCGGGTTGTCAGGTGACCAGAGAATGCTGAAATTTCCCGCCATGTGTTCTGCCAGTAGACACTTGTCTGCAGAGTCTACGGCGAGCTCACCGCGAGTTAAAACGAGCTCACCATGGTTCCGATCCTTTACTTGGGGATCCCTTATTTCAGGTTTTGGACAAGGCATCCCCAAGTACTATTGTAAAATTTGCAGACTTGTAGAGAATGTTTGGAAGATCCATGTACTTCCTGCTAAGAACAAGGAAGTTCAAGGAATGCTTAGATGGGCTAAGAGGTGGACCATTGTAGGGTAAATCGGTGACTCGGGGTTGGTTGATTGATAAGATGAACAGTAAGTCACGGTCTCGCGGACTGCCAATCTAAGTGGTGCAAGGACAGCGAATCGAGGGGATAGGGTGTTTGCCGCAGCTTCAAGTCATGCTGATTGGAGTTCCATTACTTTGCGGCGATTCTATGCGCGTGTGTCCGAATTCAGCACCCACTGTTCGGATGTCTAAAAGGGAACGTGGAAGACAGACATGGGCATAATTTTTGAGGAGACCAGTTTCTTAGGCATTTCATGCATGGCTTTTCTGACATGGACCTTTTTAAATGGATTTTCCGGACGATAGGTTTTTGGGCACAGTTCTGATAAAGGC
>CAUJNA010003485.1:416929-439429 GCA_963377175.1 Effrenium voratum
CACCGACAGCAGCAGCAACAACAACAACAACAACCACGACGACGACAAAAGCATCAACACCAGCAGCAGCTGCCGCCACGACGACGACAACCACAGCGATGACAGCGATGACGATGACAGCGCCGACGACGACAACAGCGACAACGACGACAACGACGACAACGACGACAACGACCGCAACAACCACAACCGCCACAACGACAGCGACGACCATGACGATCGCAACAACCACAATGACCACAACGACCGCGACGAAAACGACCATCACTACAACCGCAACCGCAACCACAACCGCAACAACAACCGCAAACGCAGTAGCAACCACAATCACAACCGCAACCGCGCTTATCACACCCAGAACCACAACCATAACCGCACCAATATCACAACCAGCGCACCACCAACAACTACGTACCACCGCAACAACAACAACAACAACAACAACCACAACTACAACCACAACCACAACCACGACGACGACGACGACGACGACAACAACAACAACAACAACAACAACAACAACAGCAGCAGCAGCAGCAACAACAACCGCAGCAACAACAACAGCAACAGCAACAGCCATAGCAACAGGAGCAGCCGCAACAGCAGCAACGGCATCAACGGCAGCAACGGCAGCAATAGCAGCAACAGCAGCAACAGCAGCAACAGCGACGGCAGCAGCAGCTGCAGCAACAGCGACGACAGCAGCAACAGCAGCAGCTGCAGCAACAGCACCAGCAGCAACAACAACAAAACACACACCCACACACACAGAAAGGACACCGATGAATTTTCCGACGAAGTGAAACGTCGATCTCGTTTGTCTCCAGGCCAGGCACCTGCTGTGGGTGGACTTTGTCAGGCCGCCAGGCCGCCTTCGACGCGACGCGTGGGCCGATTGGTCGTGCTTTTCTTTGTAACGGGGGACAACTGCCTTTATTGAGCCAGGGCACTAGATAGGTTTTCCGGTATGGCAAGGAATCTTTTTGAGGGGTCTGCAACACAGCCGCGGCAGACATTCGTTACAGACCTCGATGCAGACCTCTGTAACAAGCAAACCCCGCTGGCTCCTTGAACCCCTCGTTACATAGGATCGTTGCACACCTTGCAACAAGAAAATCGTTGGCTGGTTTCATGCCCCGCGATACATACCTGGATGCATACCCAGACTCGTAGTGATTTCCCACGGGTGCCGAGCAGGCTTTTGCAGAGCACTCTTTCGCTTCAGGTTTGCAGAGAGCTTGTCATTGTGTATGCATTTTCGACCGGATCCTCCTAGTGCCTTGGCCATTGACCTGCCGTGGTGTTAAAGACATCGCCCTCTTTGAGAACCTGCTTCAGTTGGCGTCCAAAGAACTGTTGCAAGGGGGAGCCACTTCCGTGGCTGGCGAGACGTGGGAATGACTTTTGACTTGGGGATTCTTTGGACAGCTCCATTCTCTGAACATGGGTTCCGCGCGTTCTGCATTAGAGTTCTTGCCCCCGCCTTGCGATTGGAATGTGCAGCCGACAGCTGCCAGCGTTTGTCAACTAGAAGGCGTACTCATATTTCATGTGGATGTCATGGGACGCAGATGCGGATCTTTTGACAGAGTTCGATCCGTAGTAAACATCACAGATCTGTTCACTACATGTTCAGAATGCGAAACGAGGTAAGTTCTCGAAGATCAGACGACGTGCATGATTACGCAAACCTTTGGCCGTTGTATGGCACAATTTGAAGGCCACTGCCATCCACTTGGCCACAAAACCTTGGCCAGAAGGTCTGGGCTTGCTACGTTTCAAGAGCAGGCAAGGCGAAAGCGAACGTAGGGGATTGAGGGAGGCTTACACGCCAATGAGTCGTTTTGTTGGGCAACATGCTCAGACGGCTTTGGTTGGGGATTCGACTGAGTGCAACGTCGTGGATCTTCCTGAGCTTGCGAAAGATGTCGCCTGTGAGCGTTGGATAGGATTGCAACTACTCAAACAAGACCCTCCGGGTTCGGTCAACATCTCCTGTCTATGGTCCAATTTCCCACAGCCAGGTGAATCACTAATTTTGTAGTCTCCTTGGGAACTGTGTACCGCCATTGCGGCGTACGGAAAGTCATGAAGGGAGCTTGGGGCCGAGCACCTATTGAGACATGTTTCAAAAGCTGTTTTCTGGCATCCGCATACAGATTGTCGACCTCGATCAAGTTTGCCGGACCCTGTGATCCCATAGTTCGGTCAAAATATCCAATCCCACGGTCAACATGGGACATTGAGGAAATTGGGGACTCACTCCATTCCTCACAGAGCAGCGGGGAAGTCACGAATTCTTCCGTGTCCCCCAGGGTATTCGGACATATTTTGACCGTGGCCATGGGTAGCCACTTTCACAGGCCGAGTGCAGCTCGAGGAACTCTGGGTGGCGCCAAGCCACCTAGATGCGCTGGAGGCAGGGATACAGCAATCCAACAGCAGCTTCCCGCACACCTGCTTTGCGGGAGTGTCCAAAAGGGCCAAATGTGCTCCGCCCGATCTTTCGAATGCCATCCGCTTGGGGGAAGTCGGCCTTTACGGTCTCCCAACTTCGGCAAGAGACAATCTCAGACAGTCTCAGAAGTAGCCGCCATGGGTTCTGCAAAGCTCCTCACACTTGTTTGAATCAATTTCTGCTTCGGCTTCTTGCGAAGTCCAAGAAGAGAACCCCGGAACCGGTATTTGCGCCGCCCCTTCTGTCTTCATTGCTCAAGTGACCTTTCTTTTTTTGCACTTTACTGACGTATAGATATGTATGGATATAATGGATATATATATATATATGCATATTATGTACAGATACACGGGTATGTGCATATATATATATATGTATTATGTGCTATTTTTTGGGGGCTGCATGCAGTGTGGGGCTGGCAGGTCTGGATGCCGCTTCTCTCCCTGTCGCCAGGAGTCGGTGGTTTTCGTGGTGCGCGTGCGAGCGGGTGACCACGACCGCTTGACTCTGCAGGCGGCATCCAAATTTCGGGACCCTCAAAAAATGGCTGGGCGGACATAACTCCCGAAGGGCACAAATTCATGGGTACCCAAAGTGGTGAAGGCCTAACCTTCAACATTTGGCGCGACTCCGTTAGTTTTAACTTGGCACCTTGCAGCACTTTCAGCCTGGAGGGCTTCGATCTCCACCAAGGGAGAATAGAGTATGTAACCTTTATCTAGCGGTTGTATAGGGGCCACATACCTATTGGGGGCAGTGGAAGCTGGCTTCGATGAGCAAACAACGGTATTTTCGGGTATGCGCTTGGCGTATTCGAGGCCCATGTGTCTATCTTAGGGATGGTGTTGCAGTTGCGATTGGCCCTAAGGTGCTAACAGCCGGCCTATGTTGGGATGTGGCAACACCCAAACCAACCATTTAGGCAAAACTCCTTGCAACAGGATATGTTTGTTTGGGTCAGCGAGTTAATAGGAATCAAAACAACATGTTGACCCCTGTAATTTGTCTATGAACTCAATTGACGTAAATTCCGCTATTCATTTCTGAGTCCACCACGGGGTCCTGTCCAATTCATACTCAGATATGGCTGCTACAAAAGAGCTACCTCCCACCAAGAAAGGTTTAGAAGACTACTACCCGCTTGAAAGGGGAGCTTGTGCACTTCCATTGACACAATTCACCAGAATTCCATGCCCAGAACCATTGACCCACTTGTTGTTTCTTGATTGGGTTATTATGATGTCAACCGCAGCAAGCGCGCAAGCGCGCAGGAGGTGCGGCGAGTGGAAGTTGAGCCAGAAGAGCCGGAGGTGTGGATTTGGGGCCATGGGGAGATAATGCAGTTGCTGAGGGGGGGATGGGGCTGATGCTTTTGCGTCATGGGGGCGTCCTGGATCTGATTTTGCTCGCAGTGATGTTGCATGAGCTCCGAATGTGTCGCTTTTTTGCAATTGTGGTTGAAGCAAATGCTTTGCCAGTGCCGGTAGTGTCGAAGGATACAGATAGCTGGGGGTGTATTGCTTGAGTAAAACTTGGGAATATGGCAGGGGCATGGTTGACTGAATTAATGAATTAGGCTTCATTTGGATATAGGTCCAAAGTAAACTGCCCAACCAGAATCGCCAAGCTCCACCAGTTGCCTTGGCACGAACTTTCTTGCTGCACTCCGCAAGTCTTGTGCCATTTCATGAACAGGGATTTGGGTTGTCGAAAGTAGGGACCCCTTCTCGGACTCCTATTTTTGTTGGTGGCACACGTCACATTTTCGGGTTTTAACGAGGGCCGAAGGCCAGTGTTGACAACCCAATTGATGAATTTGGCCAGCATATCGCAGCGCTGGGAACTCCATTTGGGGGTTAGCTGCATGGTTAGTAGCCCTGCTTACAGGTGAACAGGAGGGTGATTGGGGGGGGGGGGGTGAGAGGGGGCCAGCAGGTGCTTGGCTAACTCCCAGACCACACTCATGTTGCTCAGTCAAAAGCGAGACAACCGGGGAGGCATCGAGCTGGGTCTGACGCATCCTTGATGCAAAGCACCTTCAAGTCTTGGCTGATTGCTCAAGCCCGGACCTAGGCAGGACTTTGATGCTTTCTGTGTGTGACCGATGCCCTCCTGCCCGCTTGCATGGAGCGGAGGCGGTGTTTCAGGACCTTTCAGATTCCATGGTGGGATTGTCTGTCACTTTGTCTGGAATTTCCAGGGTCCCAGAGTTCCATTCGCTCAGGGCGACCTGGAGCGACCACGCATTCTGCGGGGCAGCCTTCAGTTGGTGCGGTGCTCAGTGGAGTGAGCGCAGGGCAACACACTGCCATGCGTGCTTTTCGGCACGAAGAACCAGAACCTAGACCCCTAGTCAATGTTCTTCATCGGAACGAGACAGACCTCAACCCCTCAACCCAGTCGGCGCACTGCAACTTGATTCATCTCACGGTCGCAGGAGCTGGACGGCGATCAAGGGGACCTTCTGGGACTCTTTGACGGTTGCGAAGGCGGGTGCTGCGGTGCCCGTTTCTTCGGGTCCCATTGTTGGGTAGTTGTTTTACCCCTTCCCCCCCCCCCCCGCAAAAGAAAAAACAAAAAAACTGAGCCACAAAGAAGGGGGCGTTAAAAAGAGAGGCCCCAATGTAGAAATGGCCCTACTGCCACTAGGCACGTAGCGGCAGACGTAGCGGTTGAGGAGATTGTGCCCTGCCCCCCCCCCCCCCCGGCACCGCCTCTGTGCGGCGGAGAGCTTGCCGAGCTTGTGTCATGTGTCCCTTGGACAAATACAAAAGTCGGCGACCAAAGTTCCAAGGTTGCCAACCAACACGGAGCTCAGAACATGTCCACAAAGAAAAGCGGTCTAATGTTGAGCGCGGATTTATAACCCTCCGGGTTTCCAATCCAGCGCTTATCCTCTCTCAAACATCCAGAGCACGGTTTAAGCTGGACATGCCCGCAAAGCAATGTGGTCGACCGAAATGGTTTGCGAGTCTCTATGCTGACGTGACACCGGGTCCGTACATCAAAACGTCACATGTTAGAGCACAAGCCAGGAAAGAGTCCAGCCGGCAAGAGGAATTCGTTTAGCTAAATTTGCGTATCTGCCCGCAACCATCTCACACAGGGTACTTCGTGGGAAGCCTAACTAGGCGACCAACCCTCATGGCAAGCGCTGGGGGATTTTTTGGGAGCTCAGGAGGATGTAGAGAGAACCCGGGTTTGCAAACCGCTGCGAGAGATACGAGCGCGGTGTCAACATTGCAACACTTCCAGGCCAATTATAACGAGCTCACCTGGGGGGTAAACGGGGTTGGCGATTAATTTCCCAAGTGGCCCCCGGCCAAATTACGATGTCCACGTCCGTCACACTCCGCATGTTTCTGACGAGGCCTTGGCCCGGTGGCCGCGGCTGCAGGCCGCGGCTTCGCTTCGTCCAGTTGAATTAACCAAATATGGTGGGACTTTGAATGCCATGCAATGGAGAGGGGAGGTGTGCCCCTCCAAAAGTCAGGAATCCCCACTGGAAGGGGACAACCCCCCATGAATCAACCAGGGGTTTGTTAATCCAGGGTCAACATTAAGTGATTTCCGAACTTCCGGGCCCAAGATTGATATCCAAATGACTTTGGTCCCACTTGTTGGTTGAATCGTTCGATGTTTGTTCTGATTCACTGGTTGGACGATCGTGGGAGTATGGGGTCCTTCCAAACCTGCCTCGAACTGACTCCGCCCACAGTCCGAAACAACACCAACATCTCCATGGAGCAAATCAAGCCGGGACGCAGAGCAGCCTCGGCATGCCAGATTTGCATGGACCCGAGGGGATGGGTGCAACAAAGGAACCCTAAGAAAATTTGGGGAGCCCTAAACAAGCCGAGGGCTCTCAACTACATCATCCGTTTTTTCGATTCAAAGTGATTGGTGATCCTCGCCCGCCTTTTTTCCGGGGGGGGGGAGGCTGGGATTTGGGTACTGTATATGGTTGTTGTTTCGAGATTAACTTTTTGTTTGGGATCTATTTTATCACGCAGACTGATTTGGGTCCTTTTGTTTTCTTTCAAACTCACGCCAGGTTTTTTCATCCGTCCTTCCAGTAGTATAGCTAGGGCAAGCCATGCTGTAAAACCCAAAGGTAGCCATACCTGGTGACCTACCACAGTGGCCACACGGCCACACGCTCGCACCGGACAGGGCCCGAGCAGGCCTCGGCCTTCACTCTTGAGGTGTCCGCTCCGAGCGAAATGCACGGCTCGGGGAGCGGGGGAAGACATGGTCCGATCCCCCTGCCCAGTGCCCTTCGGCTACGAATTACATGGAGAAACCCCTGCTTACCTACTATAGTGGCAACTGGAAGCAATCTTCTGGCACTCTTTGTGGGTGAACACAGCATCAAAGCTAATGGAATTGTCACCATGCCAATCCAACCACTGTAGTCGGAATCCCAGGCAGAAAGGGAGACATTTCCATCGGCAAAAGGGGTGAAGCGCAAGACTGGGTCAATCACACCGATGATTTCTCATGCACCCCTTTCAAAGCTAGCCACGGCAGAGCCTCTGGATAGGTCTGGCGAATCTGCCATTTGGTCCACTTCCCTTGTGAGGATTCCAAATGGTACTCGCTGTATTTTTTCCACCCATACTACTGGACTATGTTCAATATATTCTTCATCCCTTGCTGAAGGCATGCATCTTCAAGCCACCACTCCCCCTGTTTTTCTCCGTTACGAATGATCCATCATCCGTTCCTGATCCTTCTCTTGTGAAGCTCTCATGAAGTGGCATGCGGGTTGCGTTGGAAACCGCTAGTTCATGGCCATAGCGTCTATGTCTCACCCATTTGGCCATTTGCACTCAAAATGCACAGACATCCCAAAGGGTCCACCACAAAAATGACACATGTTTTATATGGAATTGTCTCCAGCAAAGGGTCTGGACCTTGTTGGTCGTTTTTTTGAGGGTGCTAAGTTGACAGCTTGGGATCCATCGCCAGGGCGCGGTGGTGCCTGGCATGGAGGCCCTTGGATTCTTTCGAGAGGAAAAAGAGTGGGACCCATTCGTTTTTTTTTTTTTTTTCCAGGGTCGAAAGACGGATTGGGTTTCTGTTCCGTTTCAAGTCTTGCTTTGCTTCTTCGGCCCGCAAAAGCTGCACTGGCGGTTTTTTTGGTCTTGTTTGTCTTCTTCCTGATTGCAAAGGGGAAAGAAGCACCAGGTAGCGGTGGTTTTGGCTTTTGCGTCCTCATCATCCTGTACTCGACCTGGTTGTTTTGGGCTTTTCGGATGTGCAGCTTGTTTTTTCTTTCTCTCGTGGCCAAGGTGCAGATGTTCGGATTCTGGATTTTGGGGTTCCGGTTCCGAAGAAGGCATTTTAAGACGCCGGGCTGGGGAACAGGCCGCGTAAAAGGTTGCGTACTTGTTTGAGGAACATTCATGGACATGTAACTTGTGCAATGGGTTTGCTACAGATGTTGCCAAAGTACTTGTAAGTTTGGTTTTGCGGTCTTAAGCAACAAAACAAGCCTTGAATGCTTATGGCTTATGGCCATTAGCAATAAGATGCACTCACTTTACCCACCTTCCGGACAGTTCCTCCCAACTTGGTTGACATGTTGCAATTCATGCTGGTTCAAAGGGATACCACAAGGACACCATCCATTTTTGGGGTCCGCTGCTTGGACACACACCCCAAATGTGTGTGATTGTCGGAGTCTTGTACCAGCTCTTTCTTGGATTGAAATGCCAGATGTTTGGCTCACAGCTCTCTTTAAGACACGGTTCAATGCACAAAAATGGCTGTTCCAAACTGATCAATGGCTCAAAGCACCCACATGGAGTGTGCCGGCTCCCAGGAAATACAAAACACTGAAGTTGATATTCAAAACGAAAACTCAACACTCGGCATGCAGTGTGCAGGAATTCCAATGTGTTCCTGAAGTTCCCCCCGTTGTTTGGCCCGGTCTCGCAGGCACTCGCTCCATTCCTTCAACTGGTTCAGTGAGAGCGCACATCATTCTTTGCAGGATGCTCAAGTGAGCCCCTGCCCTCTTTGAGGGATTTGAACCTCCAAAATGGTGATTTTCCTTTTGGCTTCGCTTCAAAGCCTCAACAAAAATGGCAACCTGAAAAAAAAGAGAGACCCAAATTCCAGACTCAGGGGTAGCAACTAAGGCAAGGGAAAATGTTCGCACAGGGCTGGTTTTTGAAAGACCGAACTGGGGGTTGGTTTGCCTGGGACAAGGCCTGCAAATAAAGCAACACACGAGTAAAGGGGGCTGTTTGCATGAAATGCCCAAACCAATCCCAAAAGTGGAACCTTCCCACCATGGAAGGGCACAGACCCTTGTTGAAAGGCAATTTTCACTTGGACAGGGAGCCTGTGGGAGTGTGTCCCTTTTCAGGTTGGTTCAGGACCAAACGGAAGGCCGCCAGCTTCCCTATCCAAGTCCAACCCATGAACATCCCTATAAATCAACCCTTGGGCCCAAAGGCGTATCAAAATATTTCCAAAACTGGGCGGGCGCCCCCTTTGTTTCCCTAGCCAGCCCTGAAAAGGCAAACCAACTGGGCGGCCCCTTTTGCCAAGGCAAACCAACCCGCACAGCCCTCGACAAGACCCCAATTGGTCTTTTGGCCAGGTGTCTCCAGCACCTTCACCTTCCCTGGCGCCGGCATGGGACCAGGGCCCCAGCTTTTGCCCTTACAGGGAAACCAGGAAGCCGAAGCACCAGGGGTTGATTCCAACAATTCTTTTCAGCCATCGTTCTTTTCAACCAGCCGTTTTCCCTGCGTTTCTGGAGGTTTTCTAGAAAGAAGGATCCCTGGAAAGAATGGGGAAGGTACCCCTGAAAAGCACTTTCCGTTTGTCTGTGTTTGTGTCTGTTTGATTTTGAGGCCTCATGTTTTTGCGGGGGATGATCCTTATCCCATGTTGAGGCAACCTTGGCAAGGGTCCAACGCAAGAAATGGTGTGAGAAACGATTTCGAATCGACCCCCAGATAAGCGGAGCTTTGATCAGATGTGCGAGTTGTCTCAAGCACCTTCTTGAATCCACACCTGCGCCATGGGTGTTTATTTTGGGTGTTGTTGTCACAAGACACGTTTCAGACTTTTTGAAGATCAAAGCGGTGGGATGAATTTGATTGCGCCTTCAAAAACCTCCGAGATGGTTCGCATTTCAGTCCTGCCCAGAGGTTGCAATGACGGAGCAGTCGAGTATTCTGGGGACCCGATCCGGCGATGCCATTCCCACGCCAAACGCAAGCTCGTGCTTCATGCTTCAACTCCAAGGCCGACTTGGTTTTCCAAATTTGGTTTATATGGCTGTGTGTCAAAGCAGGGGGGCCCAACAAATGGTGGGTTCTCTTTTGTTTCCCTTTTTAACCCACTCCCGCACGGGATACCATCAAAAAACCACTGCCCAATATTTTCCCAAGGAACATGTGTTGCCTTGCCTTGGAAGACCCTTTTGATTCGTTGAATATCCGGCTTGCTCGACATCCCGATTCCATGTGGTTCACCTTGTGGCAACCATCCCAATGTCCCGCCTGAGGCCTTCTCTTTCCATCTCGCAGAAGGAGCCCGCACACGTGGATTGGTTTGGGTTTGGATTTGGATTTGGGTTTTGTGTGTTTGTTTGCTTGTTTGTTTGCGTGTTTGTTTGTTTGTTTGTTTGTTTGTGTGTGTTTCTATGTGTGAATCTGTGTGTGTGTGTGTGTGAGTGTGAGTGTGGGTGCGTGCCCGTGAGCTGTTTCGGTTTGGTCAGCTGGCGTAGGTGTGGAGCAGAACTCTGCGACCTTTGTTGCGGAGTCAGGTTTCGCCACTTGACATTGTAAGAGTCAAGTTGTTCGCTGCTGTTTTTATTGTATGGACAGCTGCTCAAGGCACATCTCAAGTGCTTTGAGCTACAAGTCCATGGCGATAGCAGCTTCGGGAAATGCAGTGCTTGGATCAAGCGCGGGTGGAAGAACAGGTGGCATTCGTGTATTTCATAGCACATCAGGACAGAGAGAGGGAGAGCAAGTTGACACTGGTTCGTTGCCGTGTCATGTCAAAGCACTCAGGATGAACGCGCAGGCGATAATTCTTCACCATTCCGAGAGGCCCTGCGCACGCCCAAATTTCAAATGTCCGGTGCTGAACGAATTGGTCTCAAACGAAGCGACGATTTCCCGTTTTCCCTTCAAGGCCAATTGCAAGGGGTTCAGGAGCTGAGGATGCCCGCACAGGCCGGGGGAGCGGGGGAGTTGGGGGTTTGGTTAGGGCTTGCTCCGGAAAGTCCGTCCGTCATGATGTACGCAATTGGTACTCTGTGGGGTGGAGGTGGACACCACAAATTCAGACGATTCTTCTGGCCATTCTATGGGGGTGTGGCAGACATTGGTGCTAGGGTCAGATCCACTGTCCTCAAGAAACATGCTTCGCAGGGCCTCCATGTCTGCGTGGGATAGATGCCATGCTGACCTATGGATGGGAATATCCAGAGCAATGGCCCGCATCCCGGCACCCCTATACCATTTGTATACCCAGGACCAATTTACATAGGCCTGACATCTCAAATGGGGTACTGTATACCTGCAACTCCTGTGCGGGGTTGGGCCCAATCTTGGGCCGACGGAAATCACGGCGCCGCTTTCAAATCTTTGGCATGCGGCGCAGGGGGTGCCCTGCAGCTGCTGACCCGGGTGCTGGAGGAGGCTGCCTTGGAGTTGCGGAGGTTCAGGGCGTGAGGGGGCTGGGGGCCACGAGGTGCAGTGGTTTGCCTTCAACCACTTGGTGGGCTGAAAAGCACCTAAGGGTCCGTTCACCCGGATGGAAAAGGTCTTTCCCATGTCGAGCTGCAGCTCACGCAAGAAGCGAACTTGACTCTTGACTGGGAGAATTGCAGCCAGCTTCCTTGCCATGATGGACAGGTTGCAGGCGCAACCCTCTCATGAATAGCAGCCAATCAAGGGCTGGCCGTTGCGACAACTTTCTATAATGTATAAGCCAATGAGCCAAGACATCAGTCCCAGATCTGTGAACCTGGCTGGTATGCCAAAATCATTGACCCCAAGCTGCCAGATCAAACGAAGGGGTTTGGTCTCCTGTGATTGGCACTTACCGAGCCTCTTGTTGAGCGTGAGAAGTGCGATCTGAGGCAAAGTGTACCAATGAAGACAGACTGCTCAAGAACCTCTACAGCCTGTCGCAATGCCATTGGCTGTGCCACACTCAGCATGCTGTGAGCGCTATGTGGACTCGAAAGGGGGACGTGAGGGCTGGAGACCGGCGCTCGACATCTTGGAGAACCGCTTCAGCTGCAACATGCGCCGCAGGTTCAAGCTGGCGCGTCCAAATGCCCATGAGTGAAACACCAATAGCACCTGTACAGCTGTCAACTTGCCCAGAATATAGAGGAATCGGAATGATGATGGCTCTGGAGGTGCAAAATAGCCATGTTTTTTCCAGACCCCCCATTTAGCAACCATCAAATGTTTGACCCCCCCCCCATGCCCATTTCCTACTGTTTGGGACCACAGCCAGGCGCATGAAATACGAGCACCACTGCTGTGAATTGACCCCGCGCAACCTTTTGCCATAGTGCGGCATTGCATGGTACCTGTCAAGGGATTTGGAGCCCCCAACCAGGTGGTTTTCCTTTTGTTTCTCCCTCTAAACCGAGCCCCAGAGAGTCCAACCCTGAGCCCATGTATGCCTGCGGTTGCTGCCCGGAGCGGCACAAAGATGGCTGCGGTCTTCCGGAGCCGGCGGTTGGTATGCCGTGGGATGTGGTGCTCTTGTTTCCTTCCGAAACGTTTGAACAAATCGGCGAAGCAATGAGGGCCGAGGGCTTTGTTCCCATTGCCTCCAGGGCTTTGTTCGGTTTGTTCCGATTTTTGTTGGCAGAGGCCCGAGGGGCGTTGGGGCGTTTGTTGTGACCCTTTGCCTCAGGGCTGCAACCCAAACATGCTGAGGCCGTTGGGCTCAAAGGCATCGACGGTAGTGCCCTATTTGGATTTCAGTACTGTTCAATATTGGCTGTCTACAGTTGTTCAAACGAACACTTCACGGCGCAATTCAGCCAAAGTACCGCAAAAAATAGGGGCTTACCTACCAACATCCAATTCTAATGGGGCGCCATGAATGAGACCATGCATCGTTGTGTTGGGAAAGAACAAAATTACAGGTATGATGAATGTGTGAAAATAGGGGAGCCCCAAAAATGGCGAGTTCCTTTTGGTTTCCCTTCTAAACCTCCCTACCCCCAAAAGCACCAGTCCCATTCCGAGGAGCCCGCAGACCCTCGACAGCAGCTGCAGCAGCTGGTCTGCAGCTTTGCCCCTCGGCCTCAGGGTTGGTCAACCCTGGTTCTGTTGTTTCCAACAGGAGCCCTGTGGTTGGTTTATATACTTGCAAATTCGGGAGTTCCAATCAACATGGTTCATTTTTCGAGGCAATTGCATGGTAGTTTCACGAATTCAGGACTATACTGTATATATAAATGGAGCGTCCTTTGTACCGTCTGCGAGCACAAAGCAATTGTATGTCACGATGTGGAAGTCAAACAAGTCAGCGCCATTTCTGTCGGTGTTATGTCACATCTGCAAGTCCAAAAACAAATGCCTTCTGCTCATTAAAGTCTTCTCACCGTCCATTGCACATGTACTTGAGGACCAGTTTGGAAAGGAATTCATATTCAAACTGCGAATAGCAATTCAGATTGAATTCCTTTCCGATTAAATCAACTTCATATTTGGAAAGGAGTACCTTTTTGACCCCTCATTCAGAACAGACCAGTACCTCATTTGTTTCTGTTCGAATTCTAATTAAGTCTTAGTTAAAGTCCTATTGGCATAAGGAACCTTGTAAGGAACCTTGTAAGGAGCCTTGAGAGGAGCTCTTTATAATAAGCTTTATTCATTTGCCGGGCATTGCATATAACTCCTGCCTGTATTTTGTTCCATCTGCAAATTTAAATAAACTCCTTTATATTTTAGTATAGATTTTATATTACGATTCCATCGTTATTGAATTCTAGTTAAACTTTATCGGACTCCTTTTGGAACAGGCAATCATACAAATAAACTTCTGTTTTACAACTGCTTTGAAATTCAGATTACATCATTTCCATATGAATTTCTATTACAAATAGCATATTAACATGAAAATAATGCTTCCTCCGTAAATGCTCATTCGGAGTAGAACTTCTACGCAGTTGATTGTTTATCAAATTGTTTTAAACGTCTTTTTGCAACAACATCCTATTTGGTATAAGAAGCCGTAAAATTTTAAAGGATCTTTGAAGGAGCTCTATTAAGGAGCTTGACAAGAGGCATGATAAGGAACATTATAAGCCTTTGATAGGAGCTTTACAACAATCTATATAAATAGCCCTATAAGGAGCTTTGTACGGAGCCTTATAAGGAGCTTTACAATGAGGCTTGTGAGGAGCTTTTATAAGGAGCGCCTTGTAAGGAGCTTCATACGGAGTGTTACAAGGAGCCTTGTAGGGAGCTAGCCTTATGAGGCTTGAGTCAATAATTTAAAGCCAGCTGTTGAGTTCTGCTTTAAAATCGAATTTCAACTGTCCTCATTGAAGTCGATTTAGATTCTAATATTTGTTAATCAAATTCCCTTGGTAAGAGACTCCTCTTTCAGACTGATCTAGACTGAGGTCGCTGACTGCGCTGGTAAAAGTGTTCAGCAAAAGATGCCAATGCATATCGAAGCAAGGCGTGTGAATATATGGTCGCACCTTCAGCAAGAACGTAAGGAGCAAATCTCAGCAAAAGAAAAAATACAAACAATACGCACTTTGTTGGTTTTTGGGAGGGTAGTGCAAGAAAGTAAGATAACCGACAGAAAACACCAAACAAGCTGATATCCCTCACAAAAAGCAAGAACACGAGGTGTAATTTTGATTTGTGGACATGTGGCCTTCTAGAAAACAAAGAACGCCTCGAGTTTTGAACACGCTTTCATGATTCTGCATCTGGTACATGAGTCTACAACTCATAAACACCACGATACCAGGCAGTCTGGCATTAAACATGTGTACAGTTCAAAGATCAAAAGTAGATCTTGGGGGGGCTGACCACATATACATGTATACAATAGTTGTGAAGGATAGCTTTTGCAGCGCCTGAAATAGCAAGATTGGGACCTTTGGCTAGCGCTCCAATTTGCTTCGAGCGATGCAAGCAGCACAAGACACTTTTTCATTAGCTGTCTTTGTTGCTTTGCAAATTTGGGCGTGCTCTGCTCAGTTTCGCGATTCCTTTCAGATGGCGGAGTTCAAAGGTCAGCTCAGTTTCTGGTGTATGCGACTCAGCGCGAAGTGTACCCATTGCCCGGCAAACTTGATGGTCTGCAACAAACATGTTTAAGCACTTTTCTTGCTGAACTAAACCGCCCCAAGACCCTGAATGCGGCCGAAGTGACTGTCTTGAGCCAAAGATCCACGAGGTTGGCAGTCATGGCTTGAAAAGCATGCTATGCTACACAAAATTGCAGTGAGCCAAAATCCCTCGCTCCAAATAGACCATTTAAAGAAAGGTCCAGGACTTCTAGGGTTGATGCTGCTCAGGTTTACGAGGCCACAAGCAGAGGCGGGGAGAACGCGCCGGGGTCAGAACCTTCCGCTTCGAAGCGCTTGGGATCGAGTCGGTGAGACCGCAGTCAGAGGAAATGCCAAGAGTTACCCCATCCTCACTGAACATATGGGACACGCATGTATCCCGTGCTTGACGTACCATGGCGTGCTGATAGGTCAAGTTTGCCCAAAAAGGGTAGGCGACCTCACCCAGGGCGACCTCACCCAGGAGGGTTCCCATCTGGTGGATCACTCGTTTCAGTTTGGTGAATTATGCTAGTTTCAACGGATTCCAAAGACCCTCCCTAATCGCCTCTCCCCCTTTTTCCGTCAAACTCGGAGGGAGAGGAGAAGCTTCACCAAGAATTCCTTCGTCTTGGCATCCGTGAGGCCAGCCCTGCCGCGTGCTCCAGCCGCCGGAGGAAAGCCGGGAGGCGGAGTACCGGCTGCTGGGCCATGCCGAGCAGCTGGAGCGGGATGGATCATAGCGTCCCTTACCAGGGGGCCAGCTAGGCCAGCTAAAGCAAATGGGTATAGAACCACCACAGAACCGCAGGTTTTGGCCCTTTCCATTTACAGGGTTCCGTTTGAAAATGTTTGCTTGACCCACCGCTTTGGGAGGTATCCTTGTAAAGTGAGCCCATTTGCAGTTTTCCTTCTGGATTCAGAGGCGTAGTGGGCGGTTGACGATGCCTTCCAACAGCCCAGCAAGAAAGCGGGTAACGAAAAGGAACCTCCACAGTTGCGCCATGGTCATCCATGGTCAAAAGCCATTGGGTAAACAGGGATAGGCATTTAAACAACTGCAAGAGTTCCTGGGATCCACATGACCCATACCCACCCGCACCCATCCATATCCCATACCCATACACCATACCCCACACTCAGAATTTACCGTCCCAGTCTCAGGAGCTGCGGGCCGCTTCGGCGACCCTGGGCTGCTGGGATCTGGAAGACTTGTCGCTGCGCCGCGCGGAGGACGCGGTGCACAAAACGAGCGCACTTTACGTAGGTCGTTGACTTGGGGATCCAAATTTCTGAGTTCAGGTTTTGGAAGTATTCTGAAAAATGCAGATTTCCAGCTCGGTGGGATATGTCCAGTAGTTAAGGGTCTATTTGGGAGGGGCATGGGCTGCTCTCTAAATGTCAACCACAAAACCAGGGGCTCTGGAATTTGCTCATGTCCTGTGAGGGTCTCGAAATGGGCTGCAAAAAATCGCTGTTCCTTGCATGTTGTTGCATTGCAGCTTGGTGATCTTGGATAGATTGGTAGTGGTAGGAGTGGTTTAATCGTTGTGAACTGCAATCCATACGTCATGCCTTGACTTGTTTGGGCTCAATCAACTGAATGTGCTCGGTTGATGTGCGAGCTTGAAAGCTTGTCTGAAGGCAGTGATCCGGGAAAAAGCTTGCCGTGGCTCGTGGGCGCATTGGGGGTGCAGCAGTTTTGCTTTGGCCTTCCTGTTCAACAGCCCTAAAGGCGGTCCCCTCAAAAGAGGCACATGAATGTACACCATTAAGACCACTTGTGCCGAAGGAATTCCAACGCATGAGCTGTATGCTTTGTGTCTTTCTTGGCGGGGTTGAGACTCTTCTCAGCCATGATGTGGGTGTCGTTTTTTAGGGGGATCCCCCAAGATGGTGGTTATCCTTTTCGGTTTTTCTTCAAACCACCAAAACTGAGACACCGGCAAAAAAGAGACACACCCTTGCATAGATTTGTAAAGAGCACAGCCATTGTAGCATTGTAGCTGGACAAATGTTGAGAGATTCGCTATGAAGACTCAAAGATACCGAGACCAGTTTTAGATGACACCTGAGCAGCGCCATTCTCGTAGAGTTTGCTTTCCGCCAGTCGGCCATGAGGTTAATGGTGGGAGCACGCTCAGACAGGTTGAAGGATGTTCACGACAAAAGCACATCCACCACACCGGGTCAACCTCACTGACTGAGCTCATAAGGCATGCGTCAGGAAGTTCCATTCGCGTAGCAAGCGCGAAGCCCTTCCGCAGAGTGACATCCGAGTCTGTGGTAGAAGCCGCCACAACTTGCCCCGAAGCCCAGGCTAGCATTCCCAGGTCGCATGCAAGTCGCGAATAAGAATACTCATCTGGCAAAGCGCTTACGTCTCGAGGAGGTGCCGCTGGTGGCGCCGGAGACCGCCGGGCGGGCGGTGGCCCTGGGGCCGACTGAGCTGTTGGTGGTGCTGCCGAGCCAGGAGGAGACCGGGGACAGGAGGCAGCGGGAGGCCAAGTGACCTTTTTGAAGGTGGGCCGTTCGGATTCTCCGGCTTTCCATGACCGGGGTAAACCTTTGAAAGCCTGCAAGAGGGTTTCATCCGCAGGATTTTGTCCGGGCGTGATTCAAAGCAGATTGGGAAGTTGTCACACAGGAGCCCCTCTTCATGTGCCTCTGTGGGTGTACGCGTGTGTCGAGAAATCAGAATCACATATCCGGTGAAAACGCCGGATGGAAGCACACATTCAACTCGTGGTGTTCCATTGACGTCTATTTTCAACTCAGGTTGTTCATAAAAAATAACATCGGCAGGTGTTCTTTTTTTGGAACCCCCCTCCCCCCACACCGTCGGGAACGCCATACGCCGCGCTCTTCCCCCTGGAGAAGATAAAAATCAACAGACAAGGTTTGTTCCCCCCATGTAGGCGGCTAAACGTTGGGCGAAAGCTCAACAGAACTGACTCCTGAACCGCAGATTCTTTGGAACAGCAGGCGCTTCAGACGCTGCTCGTGAGAACTTCCGCAGCTTTTGCCTCAATTGCAACATGAACGTACTTTCCAAGTGCTCTTGGTGTATGGTCCATGCCAATGCAGCCCCTGTTATCATGCGCGCTGGATGCCGCAACGGTCGTCGGGTGATTTGTGTTTTTGCTTGGCCAGTTCAGTTGTCGATTCACAAGGGCTTGTCTTTTGGGGTGAGCTGCCAGTCCCTTCTCAGAGGCGCTAGCATGCTGGGGCCCTGTGCAGTCCTTTTCCCGTTTTGCTTGGTGGATTCCCCAGCCCATCTTGCGCGAGGACCGGGATCGCTTCATTTGCGTGCTGCAAATCTTGCAACTCTATCAGGCGATCAGCTGCCTCGTGTGCGTGTGTTGGAATAGGACTGTTTCTTGAAGGGATCCATGTTCAACGAATATTCAAGAACATAGCAGTTTCACCTTATTGACTTCTTGATACATTGCCCATGTCTGCACGGCAGCATAAATCAGCTGCATCACGCCGCATGAATTTGTATGAAAGCCGTCCACCATCGCGTAGAACCTGGTGTATGGGGCAGTGGCTGGTGTCACCGGATTCAAACAAAAATCCCATGGCTCAACTCCGAATGTTCAAACGACTGTGGAGGCGAACCACGGACTGGTTGAGCATCAACTGTACGCTTGTTCTCTCTTGGACCTGGACACTGCCCAAACACGCCTCAGCTATGTCGGGGCCTGCAAAAACAACACGAGCCAACTTTGAAAGAGCCTCTTTAAGTAATGTGACAGCCAAAGTTGGCTCGTGGTGTTTTTGGAGGCCCGGTGCAAGCAGTTTGCCCTGGGTTGTATATGAGTTTCAAGGCGCCTGTGTTGGGAAATGCTTCGACGGGAAGCCCTACACTGGGATCAACCTCCCTACGTACCTACCTGGTGGGTTTTGTCCTTGGGATTCCAACCCAATGGACCATCCAACTTGAGGGGTCTTCGGTCTTCCATACCCCTGACTAAACCCCCAAAGCTCACGATTTTTTCAGACGCCATAAAGCTGATCCTGGATTGAGAAACTGGGGTGTTCCCTCCGCAAGTGATGAATCCCCACAAAAAAGGGACACTCCCTGTTAATCAACAAGGGGTTTTTAAATCTGGAGTCCTCACAAGTAGTTTTTGACCCAATTGTTCTTGGATTATGGCTCGCTTCCTTCAGTTCTCTTGACCAAATCGACATTTGCATATCTTTTGCATTGAGCAGTATGCATTCTTGAGCATGCACTTGTTTTTGCATCTCCACTTTGGATGAGAGAAACGCGTTTTCAGACCCCGACAAATTAACTATGGAACCCGAACAGGGGGATTTTCAAAGGAGTTGCCATGATGATTTTTTGGGTTCCCTCATGATTTGTAGGGCCACGAGAGAAGCGGACCTTTGCAGGGCCTGGCCGGGCGCTTCAACACCTTCACCACCCCCCGGCGGCCCGCCGCTTCGAGTCGAAGCGCCCGGTCGGAGACCGCCCAGACCGGGCTCCTACGGCGGCTCGGTGGTTGTTCGGGGAGTGGGCCCCAAAATAGGGATGCCTCAAAATAGGGATGAGCCCCAAAATGGTTAGTGTCCTTTTGGGTTCCCTTGAAAACCATACCCAAAAGGACGCCCTTAAAGACAAACAAACAAGCAAGCGAGCAAGCGAGCAGGCAGGCAGAAGGCAGGCAGAAGGCGGCAGGCAGAAGGCAGGCAGAAGGCAGGCAGAAGGCGGCAGGCAGAAGGCAGGCAGAAGGCAGGCAGAAGGCAGGCAGAAGGCAGGCAGGCAGAGCACAGGCAGAAGGCAGGCAGAAGGCAGGCAGAAGGCAGGCAGAGCACAGGCAGAGCCTAGGCAGAAGGCAGGCAGGCAGGCAGGCAGGCAGGCAGGCAGGCAGGCAGGCAGGCAGGCAGGCAGGCAGGCAGGCAGGCAGGCAGGCAGGGTGCATCAAATAAGACGGATGCGAAATAGGTCCCCATAGTGTTTCTGTGATACCAACGGAATGCCCTGTGAAACCGGCAAAGGTTGGTGGGGAGGCAAGTTGTACGAGATGGCTCCATCCTCACTCCTCAAGTCCCAGCCCTTTCCTTGGGCAGGGAGAGAGGTCAAGTGACGGCCGAAAGGACATGGCCGTATCTCTCTCCCTCTATTTCTTCTTCTCGCTTCATCATGTAGTCTTAGTAATAGAAGCGAGGTAAGATAATGATACCCAATTCCCAATTCTAAGTTACTTGATGTGAGAATTGGCATATCTCTTAAAAGTTAACTTAAAAGTACTCAGTTCTCCCCTATGAATCACCAAGGAGAAGACACAGAACATGGGCAGCGACCTCAAATTGCATGTTGCCTTGTTGAATGTGGTGGCAAAGTTGTTGCGCGCGTGTCGTGTTGCACGGCCCCCCTGCGGGCATCATTTGTCACACTTGCGACTGAGCCTTTGCGTAGCTGTTTCAAAGGCTGCGCAATGGCAGTCTGAGTGTGAGAGAGCAGGCTTTCACAAGAGAATGCTCTTGCATCGAGCTGCTGAAGTCATCCCGCTCTCATTGCAACAAGCGTTTGCAACACTCCCTAGTTGTCGTATCCAGCCAAGCGCTTGTGTGTGTGTGCTGCTCGCAATTTTGCAACCGCCACTGCATGCTTGCATGCTTCCCGCTTCACAGAAACGCTCGCGTACTTATAAATAAGCTTTGCGCATTTCATTTGCAGTAGCGAATTAGCTAGATTTCTCCTGCACGGATGTTACAGGGCCTTTCGCAAAAAGTCTTACGTAAATCCCCGCTTTTCCATCAGACTTCGCATTCATGCAGGATGTTTCTTTCATTGTAGATGCAATATCAAATATCCGTTGCATGCGCTCTCGAATACCCACACTGGTCTCAACACCTTGGATCTCCTTTCCGAGGAGACGTGCGCACGTGTTTGGTTTGCACTTGTACCATTTGGGGCTTCAGCCGTATCTCCCAGACCTGAAGGCTCCCTGTTGGAGTGTCAAAGGACACAAAATAACCTTCCATTGGGGGGACTCACTCATTCTCCGGCTTGCCTTGGTGTTTTGAAGAAAAAGAAGACAAGAGACTTCGCCAGCGGATCCCAAAACAGCCGAAGCCATGGCACCGGAGGCCTCCAGCGCAGAGCCCGGCCAGTGGAGCCCTGGTGTCGCCCTTCGCGTGCCGCGCCCCGCCGCCGCCGCCCACGCCGATTCTGCCGCTGAGGCGCGGCTCGTGGCGCTTTTGGGGTGACATCGCCAGGAGATGGGGGCGGAATTTGGGGAATGGGGAGACACTTTTTACGGAATTGAAAGAATGACGGAACTTCAGCCAGATTCGATTCGGGTTCAGGATTGCGCATTCAAGTGGTAGAGGGTGAGGTTTTCAGATTTCAGATGCCCTCTGAGGAAGCACATGCGCCTCAACCTTGGCTGATAAATCGCTGGAAGATGCAAAATGGAAAGGCCATCCAGTTGCTGCCCCCGTTTGATCTGGGCCCGGATTGAACTGGCAAGGGACTGGTAGATGTTCACCAATATGTAGCAAAGCCCAGCGCCTCCTTTCTCAAGAGTCGATTGGCCGTGACCTGCGGATTCCGAATTAAATTGACAGATCCAGGCAGTGGTTTAGACTTCTTCGCGTAACAAAGCCAGAACCTCTCCAAGTTGCGTTGCCTGCGGGAGCGCTTGTGGTTTCATCCCAGTGCTTTGATGGCAGGTTCCGCAATTGTCAAGCAGCCTGTCTTGCCAACTTGTCAACACATGGTCCTGAATTGTGAACATGTATCCGTACACTGCATTAAAAATGGGGCTATGTGGAAAGCCCATTCAGTGTTTGTCCACCCCACATTTGTTTACAAGGACGCTACAGTAGCAAGTGCGTTAGACCTCTCGTTTCTTCTAACTTCTATGTGAGACTTGATGAGTGGACTTGGCCTTGAGGATGAACTTCCCTGACTGCTTGTGAGAAAGCAGCCGAGAAGCTCATGTAGATACACTCGCTTCCCTTGCAATCTGTGTTTATTTTTTCTCACACTCATTTAGCCACCACAGCCTTTAGAGATGCCATTGGTCGGCTTTCCGGAGTGTTCTGGGATGCCTGTGCACTGTCCCACATGTCTCACAATCTGGGTGTCATGCAGCGTTGCTGCGTGTAAAAAGCTTGCGGCGCCTCAGTCTATCATAGTTGCGGTGTCAATTTAGCAGATGTTGGTTGGCTGGTTGGCTGGTGGGCGGGTGGGGTGGAGGGGCGGGTGGAGGGGCGAGTGGATTGGCAAAGGGTGGGTGCGTGCGAGCGCGCATGCACGCATGCGCGCATGCATGCGTGTCGGTGGTGGTTGTTGGTTGATTTGGCTGGTTGGCTGTTTGGCGGAGCTGTGATGCCGGTTACCAGCTAGCCGTTCGCGCTATCGATTGCAAGGAGCTCTCAGCACGGCACCGGCTAAGGCACCGCTATCCGACCTATGTGCTCCACACGGCGCTGGGAGCCTCAGTTGACTGGCCGGTGGCGTCCCTGCCGTCTCTAGTAAGTTTGGTCAGTCCGTCTCCATACATTTTCCCGGAATGTGGACGGGGCGGGATATTTCGCCAAAGCTGCTTGGCGGTCATTTGTACCAATCAAAGTGCCAGTGCCACATGCTAGACAGAACCCTAGTCTGGTTGCCACATCTTTCCTACACAATTCCGCATCTACTTCGCCACTAGAATCCCTCCATACCCTCTCCAAGCCTCTCAATACCCCCGTTCACCGTCGGGTGTGTCTTTGCTTAGGGGACCCCCCA